>PVJH01003521.1:0-139374 GCA_004026705.1 Nesogale talazaci
ACTTTGCTGTTTCTGCGCTGAATGGTGACTCGATTATCTTCAAGTCTTTGAGATTCCAGGCATTCAATCATTTGTTAGCTGGGTACCATCGTTTCTTCTACTTTGTTTGCCTTTGTATCCATTTGTCATCAGCGATATCAGGGGTCAATTGGTCCATTGATTTTGATTTTTGTTCTTTGATACCTGATTGTTTCAGCACATTCTTAATACCATCCATTTATACAAAGTCAGATCAGATTCTTAGCATTGTGCTTTTTCCTAATATCTATTTGTTAATCCAGAAGAAAATGGAAGTGAATTGAGCCTTGATAAGAGAACCTGACTTTGAGTTCATTTATACCACGATAGAGCTTCCCTAACATAAGAAAATTACTTAATTTTACTGGTGCTTATAAAGTGATATCAATAATATTTCCTCCAAGTTTATTTTTATGGTTAAACGAGACTGCCTAAACAAAACAGAGACATCATAATACACTAGGAAGAGTTGTGTTAATTGCCTTCTAGTAAATTTCAACTTTTAGTGACATGGTGTGTGTGAAGTAAAACTATTCCAAAGGGTTTCAGGGCCATCATCTCTCAAGCCTAGGTTGCCAGGAATTTCTCCTGAGGCACTTCTGTGTGGTTTTCAGCCATAAACCTTTAACCATAAACTTTTATCCATTAACTTAATAGTGTAAATATTTTCCCTATGCATGAATGCTAACCTACTAAAGCATACTTATCCTCTAAACCCTTATTGCCTTCCCTCCCTGGTTTCCTTCTCACAGTGACCTGAAGTATGAATCTAATTGTACTACCCTTTGCTCAGTACTCTTTACTCCTGCATGAGGCACATGAGGTACAGCATGGAAACTTGAACTGTGTGTACAAAAGCCATTGAGAACACAATACACCTTCTAAATAAATCAATGAGTGTGTGTGCAAATGAAATTGCCTTAATATCAAGCTAGATACCAATATAAATGAACATAAAATTAATCATTTGCTATACATTTAGAATACACTTTGTGATACAAAATGATAACACTAAAATAAAAACAGCAGGTAGAGGTTGAGTACCAACCGTGCTAGAAAATGTGCTAAGCTGCTGTGTGCATTCTTTCACCTATACCTCTTAGCATCTTTCTTAGCTAAATAGGTTCTGAATGTAATTTGGGTCATGTATTCTTTCAAAATGTAAAAGTAAAGGTCAATTTCACTAAAAATTATACAAATATTTAAGTTTATTTCACCTAACAAAGAAAAAACATAATACTGTCCTAAAGTTCAATAAAATCCATGCCATAAAGTTAACAAAATAAGGACAGAAGTTAAAATGTATTTTTTCAATTTCCTGTTTCTGCTTCTCAAAACACAACTTATGAAGTGCTGTGGTGATCAAGTTCTTGTTTTAGTAGAATTGTAAATAAGATACTTCTGCTTCCTATAGAACATTGCCCTCAGATGTCTCCTATGGTTAGAAATGATAGGTTACATATAATACTCTGCTGTTCTCCATCTCCATGAATCAGAACAACTTATTATTTATAATCTAATGCAAGTCTTGTGTCTTCTTTGCATTGCCTTCCTTAACTCATATCTCATCTTCTCTCTGAGTTTTACAGCTGATATCAGCACAACTCAATTTTGTAGTTCTGGGACTGATGCTACATAGACATATTCACTCCATGATGTGCCTGGTTTCCCCAATACATTTGATAATTCTACAAGGAACCTCGATAGCACTGGGGTAAATGCTCATGTACTCACCACAATGTTGGTGGTTCACACCCAGTAGTTACTCTGTGGTACCAAGATGAGGCTCCCTACTCTCATGGAGATGTGTAGCTTTCGAAACCCTGTATAGAATTACTGTGAAGCATGGAATATGTTTTTTTTTTAAAGAATTACTATGAATACAAGTTGACTTATTGACAGTGGATTTGGAGTTAAAGTGACCAAGGCCATAGCTTCAGATTTAGAATACTTAATTTTCCTCTATGAAAGTGATAGAAGTTTATTCTGTTTATAAAACAAGGCATTGCCACCAATAATCTTGAAGAAAATTAAACTTGGAAACTCTGTGTGTGACATCTCAGGCTATTTAAATTCGGTGCATAGATTACAGGTTTAAGCACAAAAGCCTGGAGAAGTCTATTACTTTGTCAAAGATCAAGCAGATTTGTTTCAGATCTGAGTGTGTCTGAGGGGTCTGACACAATCTAGACCAGATATGGTTGATGAAACTTACAATGCCATTATAATACTAATGTTATAAAGCTAATAGAACACCAGTCATACTTTCATTTGACATCTTTCACACAAATTATGTATTTAAAATGCAATACTCAAAGTAATTTAAGCCAAAGATACATTCGTTATAAAGGTTCACTTAATGTCTTTCTTTTATATTTTTCAGAATAGCAGAGTCCAGGTAATACTACACGAAATGCCCTTTGGCTACGTCCTAGTCCAAACCATAGCAAACTCACTTCCACAGTTTAAATTCTTACTCACAGTGGCCCAGTGGAATAGGGTAGAACTATTCCCTGTGAGTTTCTGAGCCGGTGAGGTAGAAAGCCTCATCATTCTCCTGGGAACCTGCTTCTGGTTTTGAACTGCTGACCTTGGGGTTAGCAGCCCAATTTGTAACCACCTTACAAATTTTAACTGTGAATAGAAGACTAATTCTTCAGAAGTCAGTGACCACAAAGGGAAGGCATATAGAGGAATGTTTGAGTGAAACAGAGAAAAATTATGAGAGCATTGTCTAGTAAACATAAGTGGGGTCATATCTGGTAATTTTTTTTATCATAAAGATTTCATGGGGCTGAGCCCCAGTTGGCGTAGTGGTTGTGTGCAGGACTGCGGCCCACTGGGACGGACGTTCTATTCCAGCAGTGGGGCTGGGCTGCCTACTCCCACCACTGGAGAGCAGTGATGCCCCCCCCCCCAAAAAAAAAAAAAAAGATTTCATGAAATGGTTTTCTGGCAGTTGGGGAACATTGCCTGGGCTATGTCCTGAGTAATCACGGAAAGTTCTATGAAGTCTGAATACAGTGCAGGATTCATATCTGTTGAGAAATACAGTCCTTGGGGCTGGAGCTTAGCCAAAATGCTGTCAAAAGTGTGATGAGAAAAGGAATCTTGGGGTATGAGTTAAAACTGCCTACAATGTTAACATAATAAGGAGCCATTTCTTTGGAACAGGGGATCTCACACCAATCTGCTCAGTGTATGAAAGAAGTGGACACCTACAGAGGCTCTGTGAACTTGCAGATCGTCTCCACAGACGTGGGAATTTTGCTAAGAAGGTTAGCGGTTTTTTTAATTTTCTTTTGTAACGGTATTGAGATTTATTATTATATTTTAAATTAGAAGTTAGTCTAAAATTAAGTGCAAATTAACAACAATGACCAAGGATGATTACTGGAAGTGATTGCTATAAAATCTCCTTAAAAATAAAAACCCTTGGGCTGAGCCCCGGTGGCCTAAGTGGTTGAGTGCGGGACTGAGGCCTGCGGGCGTGGCGGTTCAAATCCAGCGGCGTCTCTTAGGAGCAGCGCTGGGTAGCTCCCACGACCACCAGAGGCAGTGATGCCCGCCCCCTCACCCCCCAAAAAGCAAACAACAAACAAAAATAAAAACCCTTAAAACTCACAGCCAAGAAATCAATGCTGACTCATAGCTACCCCCCGGGGCTATCTGAGACAGCTGTTTATGGGAATAGAAATCCCAGCCTTTCTCCAGGGGACGAACTGCCAACCACGCAGACCGGCACCCAAAGCTTAACCACTGCACCCCGGGTCTCCAGTTTCAGTGCTCAGCACAGCCGGAATCTCTTGCTCAAAAGTGCCCCACTCCCTTAAATAAAATAGAGTCGCTGTCAAAAGAAACATGGTGTGGGGTGGGGAAAAAAAAAAAAGAAACATGGTGTAATATACATTTAGCCCCTTTCTAGTAAAACATTCAAAGCAATATCATGCCCTTTATGCTGTACAAAGCAGGTTTATGGGCGTGGGGAGTGAAATTCAAGGAAGGCGAGATGAAAGTTCGAAGTGCAGTATATGTGGCCCAAGATATGACATGCAACAAGTACATTGCAGAGTGCAGTGAGTGATGCAAGAAACTTATTTCGTAAGAACCATGGAGACACAGTGGAGGCTTTTCCAGATCCACAGCTGTGTGCAAGGCTTTCACCAAGAACAAGATCCATGCTTTCTTTCTCTATTGATATAACCCTGGTGTTAGAATTTTTATTACCCCTCCAGCTCCTGATTAGCAAACTTTATAATCCAGACTAATTGTAAATTCTATCTTTTAAAAATATTACATATTAATATATCCTACATTTTGATCTGTGAGCACCATTTTCCTTCTTCAAACCAAATAGAATGCCTCAGTGGTGTGTATGAGGTCCTTTTGTTTTACATAATGCCACTTTCTTGCAAGTTGGTTCTAAGAAGTCCCAGACTAAAATAGTGCATCAAGAGGGCTGTGCATAATCAGCTCATGAAAAGCAGCTTGATTAATACTAAATATGTCCTAGTTCCTAATCAATTATGCTAATGAAGTCACAGGCAGCACATCGGCAAGCCCTGACAGAGTCTGATAACCTGGACTCCTTGGGAAGATGCTGCTGGCATCCTCAATGCAGATTACACCTGTGCACACTACAAATTCATGCTCAAAAAAGGCATGCGGGTTTTGTAACACTGTTGCAAATGTTAATACCTTTATTCACTGAAACATATTATTGGGTCCCAGAAATGAAATGTCAGATAAAATTGCTCTTTAAAACATAGCAAGAAAACCTAAATGTCCCACTTAGCAAATGACACCTCTATTCAAAGTGAAAGATGGGTAGGCAGACAATTTGCCATTTGATGGTTTATGAGCCTCTGATTGGTGATCTGACACAACCAGGTATTTGAATAATCTGGTTATCAAAAATCTTCCTCAGACTAGGAAATCTGAGTACCTTGATTGATATCCAACTCACAACGGGATCATAATCTTATGACACAGAAGGTGACGTGTCGTGTACTCTTGGACAGTGAGGTAGAAGTCAGTTGTCAGTTTTGTATGAAATCACAGGAATATAGAATAATTGTTTTGTTGTTGTTGTTGTTGTTATTTGGGGGGACATCACTGCCCTGGTGGAAGTAGGAAGCCCAGCCTTGGTCCTGGAGAGCTGCTGCTGGATTTGAACCGCCAACCCTGTGGGCCGCAGTCCCGCACACAACCACTACACCACCGGAGATCAGCCACTGAATATAGAATAAATCTAACCCTGATTTTCTCTCTCTTTTTACCTTTGACATAAAGAAATGGGAATGAACTCCATAAAATTTTTCTAATGCAATAGCTTACTATCTATGTGAACGATACATGATAGTAGCCAGGGAGGCATTGTTCAAAGTTTTCATTGTTTCATTGCCTTCCATATAAACTTGGCAATCATTGAGAGAACTTGTGTGTTAAGACTATTTTAGAAATATTTAGCTCCTATAAATGATAACATGAACATAATGCAGATTGGAAATCTCTGCTGACAGGCTTCCACTGGGGACCTCCTTCAGAGGAACAGCTTCTGTTTTAAAAAATTATAGCGTATTTGGTACTTCCATGTGTTTTGGTTCTCTTCATATTGTGGTAGTCAGCACATCCATGAGAACCTAGCTTCCAGGGTCATTCCTGTACAGATTTCAGTGTATAGAGCTAAGTTTAACTCTCTTTGGTCCTGAGGTTGCCCAGGGGGGGACTGTGTGGACTGGCCAGGTGTGGCTATTTAGAGATGTTTCATACATTTCAGTTCCCATCCCTGAGATTGTGTCTTCAAGAGGCTCTGACTCTGATGCCAGGGCCTGCAGGCACCTCTTCCTTACAAGGGGGGTAAGCCTGGGTGCTAGCCAACAAGCTGTTGGGTAAGGTGGAAACACCTGGACAAATGCAGTGGGCTGGCACATGGGTTCAGCAGAACCAGGATGAAAATGGATCCCCAGGCTCAGGGGACACATCCATTTGTCCACTCCATAAAAAAAAAAAGATGCATTGGATTTGAATTAACTGTAATTTTAGATCTGAATACTGCTAGATAATAACAGTATTAACTTTGAATCCTGTTTCGCTAGTCAGGAACAGTATTAACTTTAAATATCCAATACAATAGACAGCACATAACATGTTCTTATGGTTGAAGAGGTGAATTGATTACAATTTAAATATAAGACAATATTTTCAGCAAAAAATTCCAGATCCAAGCAGTGCTTATGTGTGTCTATGCATATATGCACACAGATATACACACATACAGGTATATGTACATATACACACGTATATATATGCACATGTATAATGTATATATTTGGAAAGTAATGTAAGTCCGTTGTTCATGACTTTTATCCTCTCTACATTGGGACTGGAATAATAATGATCTCAGAACACATTATAAGAACATTCCCAAATTACATCACTATTAAAAGATGGAGCGCAGATTCCAATGTAACACCTCTGTCTTCAGAGTCCTCAGTCAGTTGAGGTAAGACAAGAAGGAATGCAAGGTGAATTATCATCTCTTCCTCTCTATCTTGACTGACTTGACTACTAGGATACTAAGGTGGTCATCCTGGAAGATGAAATCACTACCATAGACCTATCAGGGGAAATTTCTGGTTTTTTAAATAGGAGTAAATTGGGATATCATGGTGGGGGCACCACTTTAATTGAGTCTTTCCCCATTATTGTAAGATATTAGGCTATTTAGAAGATGGACTTTTTCCCATTATTGTAACAATTTTTTTTTTTTTGCATTCTATCCTATCTCCATAGAAAAAAGAACTTTGGGGAAAAATTACTTGCCTTCAATGGTGGTTGACACTGGAGTGGATCTGGAAGCTTGTTCTGTCAGTAGTGGAGGTGGGAAGGCTGGGCTTTGTCCTGTGGATACAAGGCATGCGTAAGTTTTGGGGGGAATTATTAGCGAATTTAATATCTATAACTAAAATAGCTAGCTAGGTCCACAATATGAATAATTCATAATCTTGAGTATAAATTCACATTATTATGCAATAAGAAAACTCTTATTAGGTGAGATTTTAAATGGATACATTCACAGATGCAGTTATCCTCAGAGCTATTTCTGAATACATTATTATTTTTCATAGATGTATATACAAAGTTAAATATATCTACTGGACTTCATTAATGAAAAATCTACATGAGATCAAATGAAGCAATTTATTTTCAATATTCACTTTAAATTATGGAGTCTGAAGTCACAGAAGCTGAGTGGAATTCTAATAGAGAGAAAAAAATCTTTTTCTTTTTTTAATTTAACCGAGGGTACTTAAGTGATATAATAGGACAATAAAAGAAGGTTGAAATTCATAGTTCTTTCAATATTGAACAGGTACATTTTCTCCTGTCAAAATTAATGACCTGTAGTTAAGTAAACAAGGAGCCAAAGGGAAAATATATTCCATTTTATAGAATCTTGAAATGCTCCCTCCAGTCTCTTGGCTTATTATGAACGATATAAAAACCCACAATCATTTCCGAGTGCTTCCTTATCCCGAGTGATTTCTTTAATTAACTAATACCAACCAGGCCACAAACTGTAGGCATTAACTAACAAATGATCCAATATGAAATGCCTGCAAGATATGGCATCATTAATTTTCATCCCATAGACTCAAGCCGCCTTTTTTGTTGTTTTTGTGCTCATTTAGGTATCAAGGTGGGCATCGGCACCTTCTAAAATCTCACTTACAACTCAGGATTACCAAGTGTCAGCAGACCTGCCTGCTTACTGGGAGTTTTCCTTTTATAGAATTCATCAAAATGAGTTCTCTGGGGTGAGCTCTAGTTCAGTAAGCAAAGCGACTGGAGCTGCACATGCACCACATTCCCAGATGCTGAGAAAGACAGAATCCTAGGCCGTGGCCCTCCTGCCACAGAGAGCCTTATCTCCATCCATGACAGGATGTTCCTCTACTTCTTACCCAGGCCAGCTGCCACTTGTGCTTATTCAAGTCTTCCAAAAAAGCAAAGGAGACTCTTTCAGAACATGCAAGCCAGAGACATTGAGACAACGGAATCCTTTTTTTCCCTCCTCTTATCTGAACAAAGGTTTGATCAAAACAAAATGACCCATAGAATTCCTGTTTTGAGGTGCAATCAGAAGTAAAGTCTGAGCACAGTAAAAAGAAATGTGATGCTCATAATTTTTCGGCACTATTTACATAAGGCATCATATGTGCCAAGAGTAACGTTGAACTGTTCCCCCGTATTGCCACATCATCTTCAGAGCATCCTTAGAGCATCGGTACAAATCACATGCTGAACTTTTGCAAATGGAGGTAAATAATGGAGCAGACCATTCAGCCCCTGCAAGATGAAGGCAGACCTCCAGCCAGACTCCGGAGTGCCTGCATGTGGCAAGTGGCTGCTCTGATGTTGGAGAGATCACAATGGCCGTGGGAGAGAGCGGTGGAATGCTTCTTTGAGAAGCCCACTTTCTTCCAAAGAGTTGCTCTCAATTCTTGCTTGTGAGCTACCTGGAAAGCACAGCTCTGAGGCTTTTTCAATTCATATTCAGGAATGAATCATTTAAATGACTATAGCTTACAATACCAGTGGTCACAAATATAAATTGTTTCTAAGTGGCAATATTTTTTAAAAAGATCCAATTCAATAAAAACTGGCTCCTATGCAGCCATGCACTCCTATGAGCAATAGTGGATGCAATATCATCATCTTTTATAGTTTTGATGAGCTCTTCAGGAATTTATTTCAGAATTATGAGGTTCTTTTCACCAGAGAGTTATACATAATTTACATTATAAAATATTTGCCTGGAGGGACTATAAATTTTATACTTTTTTCAAAAAATAACTTTATTGAAGACTTATTATGTGCCAAGTGCCTTTGAATGATATAACTGCAAGCCTGCTTTTAATAACCTCCCAATATACTGGCTGAAGGCAGCTTCTAGACAGAGGATTATAATACACAGTGCTGAAGGGCACAGAGAATCCTGGAGGAGACGAGTGGTAGCCTGCAGTTAAAGGACTGAAGAGAGTTGAGCAGATAAAGACGGGTTGGAAAGGCAGAGCTCTTTCAGACTGAGGGAATCTATTTCATGAAAAGAAAAGGGCCTAGAGCCCAAATAATGGTCCCCCAATCCTGTCCCCAACATTCAGACCCCTGGTGATCTCTGTGTGCCAAATATAAGCACTTTGTTTGGCTTCGCTTTTTGCAGCAATCTTATGGAAGTGGATTCCCAGGTATTCCATCTGTGGATCCAAACCTCCATGCTTCCAGCTGGTCCTGGAGGGACAACCATTTACACCCTGCAGGAGGAGAGTAACGGAAACAATCAAACTGGTATTTCTACAGGGTGATAAAGAATGCCAAGTTTGTATTGGAAATGCTTTTCAGCTGTAATTGATTCTTTTGTGCTCGCCCTAAAGTGGCTGGCTGTGTGTTTGTGAAGCAGTGGATGCAGCAAGGAGGAGGAAGCAGCACTGGAAAACAATGGGAAGAGAAAGCTCAGTGGGCACTTGTCTCCATGAACACAATGGTGGTTCACTTTGACCAAAGATATACCGGTTCCCAAACCCATGCTGATCATGTTAGAGGAGAACAACTTAGATAGATATGTAAAGAAGTAGATCGATAGATGATAGATAGATAGATAGATAGATAGATAGATAGATAGATAGATATAGATAGATATACATACATACATACAAACACACACATGTTGGTACTTCCTGCTTGGGTATAGAGCTTTAATAATCACTGATAGAAATTCTCTCTTTTATGTTCAAATAATGTCAGAGATTTAGTGCTATTGAAATACAAGTCCAGGTTTCTCAGTGAATGCATATATTGTTATATATTATATATAATATTATAGATAACACATTGCATTAAATATGCTATTATCGTTATAAAACATTTTGAACATGAATGGCTATTGTTTGATTTGAAGACCCTATGGTTAGGAGGCAAAAGCTTATGGGCTGATGAGCTGAGTGAAAGTGGAAGAGTCCTACGATTCAATCCTAAACAACAACAACAAAAAGAACGTCCTGCCACAAATTGGTTCTAATTCAGAGTGGCCCTATAGGACGGGCTAGAGCTGCTCCCGTGGGTTTCTGGACTGTAGCTCCATATGGGAGTGGGAAGCCTGGTCTTTTTCTGTTGGAGTGGATGGTGGTTTTAAACTGCTGACTCTGCGGTTAGCAGCCCAAACATAACCATGACATCATCAGGACTCCATAAGCTTCAATAGAGTCTCTACCAAGTCAGGCTAAATTACAGGGTTACTCTGAATATCAAATAGCAACTTGCCCAATATATTATAGTTACTCAAAATATAGAGTCTTTCTCCCATAATGGATTTATAATTTATAACCCATCAACTTGCACAAGAGGATTTGAAGCAAATAAGGTTTTTAATAAGAAAACAAAGACATGGCAGATCAAATTAAACAGGACAGGAATAGCGAAACTCATTTATAAGAAAGAGGCTTATAATTTTATTAGGTATATTTTCCTGTGGAATTTCTGTGGATGGTTACTTTCGGAAGGAAAGATTCGGGTTGCTGAAATTTACATTGAAACTCTAAAGGTGCCCTTTATTTTATAAGCTATTACCAGAAAATCCTGCTGACATTCAAACACAGTGCTTTTACTTTATTTTTGTGCCTTGAGTGATTTTGGCTGGCTTATTTCCATAATACCTGAATGGCAAGTTTGTAAGCTGCCAATATTTTATTGTTCTGAGGGTTTTTCCCCTCACATAAGTCAATTTCATTGTTTTTGGTTTAGTCCAATCCCTCCAGGGATTGTATACAGCGCACGCTCTTCCTAATGATCTGAGTGACTGATGTTTTCTTTACTTTGTTAGAGATGATGAATGGGATTACTCCAAATCTCGAGCTGCCAAGTAGGAGGCAATGAGCTGAATTCAGAGTGTATGAAAGAAGCCAGAATTCGTTCTAAAGTTTAAGTATCTGGGTCCTTTATGAAATGCAATTCCCCGTTGAAAACAATCTCTAGACAACAAAAGCCTACCTCCTAAAACTTGTGGGGAAAAAACCCCGCCAAAAACGTTGACAATGGTTTTTCTCTAATGTCTTGAGCTTATTTTATTCATCAGACTCCCCATTTTATTCTCCTGGAGGTATGAAAAGAAACAGAAACACACTGGAAAGACTTCAATATGATCATGAAAGGCAAGAGATGTTGGGAAGGAAAAGGGTGAAGTTTCTTAACAGCTGACCATTGAATTAAGAGTCATTTTGGTGCCTTTGCTTTTTTTTTTAATTGCATCATTGCCCTGGTTGGAGTAGGAAGCCCTGCCTTAATCCTGGAGGCAGTGTTTTTGCTTTTAATAGAAAATACAAGATCACTATATACTCTACCTTAATTCCTTATTTCAGATTCATAAAAAAAGCAGAACCAAAAAGGGGGAAGAGTTGCTGTGGTGTTGACACCTGGTGATCCCACAAGGAACAGAGCTGCACTCAGATGGGAAGAGTTCTCTTCCAAGGCTGAAAGCACTATGCAGTCTGGTCAAAACAAACAGACTCACAGGCATCGAGTGGACACCAACTCACAGCCCTGTGAGTTTCTGAGATCGCAACTCTCTAGCTGTAGAACGCCTCGTCTTTCCCCTGAGGAGCATCTGGGGCTTTGCAACTGCTCACCATGTGCTTATCGCCCAAAGGGGAAGTACTATGCTACCAGGGCCACTGCATAATTAGCCCTTCACAGATATTCCTATAGTTCAAAAAAGATCTTTGCAAATATATATGATTAAATGTACAGGGTTTGCTTCAGTTATGACGAAGATACAGAAGATTTTCTGAGGTTCCTAATAAAATATTAACTAAGCTTGTTAAAACAATATCTCTTTTGCATGGGCAGATAAGGCACAGAATGAACTGTTTTTGCAACATCTAAGATATGCACAGATTAAAGTTTAGCAGTTTAGAATTTAGCAAGTGTTTCATGAGATAAAAATATGCTTTGGTATTTTCCCGTAAGCCACATGATCGTCAGAAGGTCCTGAAACAATAGCTTTCATGTTTCCTTATTGCCATTTATCTTGTCTTATGCTTGTAGACCACTTAGAAAATGGAGAAAGAGGGTCTTTGGAAGCAGGGCTGTTAAGGGTTCTGCCAAGGAATCCTGTTTGCCACAAACTGAAAGGATAGAGGTGAGAACCCATCTTATAGAGGTCGTGTGTCAGAAATCCATGGGAAGCACTTCTATTCTCTCCTATAGTTCACTCACTGTAAGTGGAATCCATTCAATGCAGTGAGTTTGAGATTTTAAGTTTTTATCTTTTCAAAGCCATAGGAAGCATCACTCACATAATAAACCAGGGTTACAAACATGCCTATGAAACAGGGATATTTTGTATAGGGAATTAAGAAGTTTAGGAATTTGTGTGAGATGGGCTAGAATCATAAGTATTTTTTTACCTCTCACATATGTATTGCTAAATTTCACACTTAGAATGAGTCTCCCCTTCCCTATCCTCAATTGTCTCTCAAATCTATTGGTAAGCTGTATAATTCTATGCAAACAAAGGGGAAGAGCTGAAAGAGAAAAAGAGAGAGACAGAGATACAAAAAATCAAGGAGAAAGAAAAGGTCTCCCTCCCCTATACTACCTTGTTTTGTGCCAAAGCACAGTGTGATCTTAAAATAGCTTCTCCTACATCTCAGTTTTATGAAATTAATGATTTACTCCTTTATTGTGCGGAATGAGTTTTAAATGCAAGAAACCACTCTTAACATTGAAGTTGCCTTTTAAAAATACATGAGACTAAATATTGCAATACTGGTGCAATGACTATGCATCATGTGCTGGTCTATGGAGTTAGATTTAATATTTTTAGTCCAGAATCCAATAATTCATAAAATATATTAATATATACTTATTTACAAGAAAGTTGCTTACTCAAATGTGGTGGAGAAAGCTGATGGTGCACAGCTATCAAAAGATATAGCACCTGTGGTCTTAAAGGCTTGAACATAAACAAGTGGCCATCTAGATGACAAGCAAAAATGCCCAAATATAAGCACACCAGTCGATGTGGTCACGAGGTGGCACTGGGATCAGGTATCAGGCATCAAAAACCCAGAACAAAATATCATATCAATGTGAATGAGGTGGGTGGTATAATAGAGGCCCAAGTTTGTCTGTAGACAATTGGACATCCCCTCACAGAAGGGTCATAAGGGAGAGATGAGTCAGGCAGGGTGCAGCATAGCAGTAACAAAACATACAACTTTCTTCTAGTTCTGTAATGCCCCCCCCCCTTCATATTGCCCCCCTTACAAGTCCAGCTGGACCAGAGCATATACACTAATACAGATAAGAGCTCACAACACAGGGAATCCAGAACAGGTAAACTCCTCAGGACCAATAATGAGAATAGCCAGACCAGGAGGGTAGGGGAAATCTGGAGGAAGCAAGGGGTAACCTATCACAATGATCGCATATAACCACCACCCCACCCAGTGGGATGGACAACAGAAAAGTGGGGAAGAGAGACCAGTGTAAGATATGACAAAAATAATTTTTAATTATCAAAGGTTCATGAGGGAGGGAAGGTGGGGAAGAAAGGGGGAAATGAAGAGCTGATACCAACGGCTCAAGTAGAAAGAAAAGTTTGCAAAATAATGATGATAACATATGTACTAATGTATTTGACACAATGGATGTATGTGTGGATTGCAATAAGAACTGTAAGAACCCCCAATAAAATGACTTAAAATAGAAAAAGGCTTATAATCTTATGTATAGTATACACAGAACTTAACCAAAAAATGAAATGGTGTATGCTGTAGCACAAGACATGGATGAGTGTATTGAATAAATTTGGTCTTACAAGAAGAGAAAGTCAGTAGCCAGGCAATTATCACTTAATCTAGGTCCCATTGTCTAAGCATTTGATAATGCCTGCTCCAAGTGTGGTTAGTGTTCTGGAGTTAAAAGTACAAAGGATGGCAATGAGAATGGGTCTGGAAAGGAGGAGATGGAGGAGATGGAGAAAGCTCTATTGCCATGGAGCTTACACTTGGCGACAATAGACAGCCAGGTCATTTCAATTCTCCTAAGTACAAAGACATCGCAACAGAATAGCGGGTGGAAGAATGGCTGAAGAAGATGCCGAGTTAAATTGGATTGTAAAACAAGAACACCCTAATCTGGACCATGGTAAGGCCAGAAGGAGATTTGTATTATTAGAAAAAGGGATCTGTGCGTGGTGTACAACCCCTGGTGACAAAATTTAGCCAGACAATTTGCTTTGTGCAAAAGAAAGTCATTCGTAGGCAATTGGACATTCCCTTACAGAAGGGTCATGGGGAGAGGATGAGCCAGTCAAGGTGTAGTATGGCACCAATCAAACATACAGCTTTCCTCTGGTTCTTTAATTCCCTGCCTCCACTATCATGACCTTAATTCTACCTTACAACTCTGCTAGACCAAAGCATGTACATGAATACAGATAAGAACTGAAAACACAGGGAATACAGGTCAAATAAACTCATTGGGACCAATATTGAAAGTATACATACCAGGAAGGGAAGAGGAAGGTGGAGGGATAAAGGTGGAATCAATCCCAATGACCTATCTATAACACCCTCCCAGGGAGAGGGACAACAGATAAGGGGATAAAGTGAGACACAGGACAGTGCAAGACATGGAAAAATAATAATTTATAAATTATCAAAGCTTCATGAAGGAGGGAGGGTGTGAAAGGGAGGGAAAAATTGGGGAGCTGATACCAAAGATTCAAGTAGTTAGAGATTATTTTGAGAATGATGAGGGAAACAAATGTATAAATGTGCTTGACACATGGATGGTTGGATGGACTGTGATGAGTTGTATGAGCCTCCAATAAAATGATTTATTGAAAGAAAGAAATTTCAGTCAGTGGTGTATTTCCTAAGCAATTACAACACCAACACAAAGGAGAAGTTTTGGGGTAGATGCACACTACATATCTGTGTACATAATTTACAAAGAAATTCTTTACCCAAAGGAAGACAGTTCCATTCCAGCTTGAATGCAAATGATCAAGCCCCAGGAAAATTGCTGAGAAAAAGCTGATTTTGTCTTGGGAATAGGTCAATATCCCATAAGCGAGGGCTTATATCAAAGTTACTAGACATTGTCACTTGTTTCCCTGTCCTTATTTCCAGAGTTCTATTTGGTACAAACCTTTGGGTACTCTGGTTTACCAATTAAACCTTGAAGCTGATGAATAGACATTTTCAGAAGAAAAGGCTCTTTATCCTTAAGCCACAATGAGACTGGAGGACAAAGACATCTCACATAGAATACTCTAGACTGCTCCTGTGAATAAGAATTTGTACTAAGGGCAATAATACATTTTTGAAGATTTGTCATGGGTTTCCAAAGATCACTTTAGGGACTGTGCAGAGAAAAAAAATGGAGAGGGAAGGAAAAGAGGGACTGCAAGGCAATCATTTGGGAGAGTCTTGCCATCGTCCATGTAGGTGATGATCTGGCCTTGAATAAAGAAAGTTGCAATGGAAAAGCTTTTGCTCATGCACATCATATTTACTGAGTGCTATTCAATTCCAGGTACCTTTCTAACACATGGCTGAACAGTTATTAGGCTGAACAGTACAGACAAAAAGTAGTAATAACTTCAAAGGGCTGAGATTCCAGAGGGCAGAGACAGAAAATAGCATTGAAGTCAAATGAAGATAAGCTCTCTGTTTAAAAAAATTAGCAAGGAAGGAAGAGAAGGAGTGCTATTGGGGCAGTAGGAGACAATTTTAACTATTAGAGTCAGCAAAACCAAGAAACATTTTAGGATTGAGGACACACTTTAAAGTGGACTCAACATTATCTGTATAAACTGCTATCTGAGGTGTAAAGTGATGAAAAGGAGTTAAGAGTGATTTGGGGCAATTGGCATGAGCATCTGGGAGCAAATGAGAACTACACCATCCAGAGGAAGGGTGCCTATTTTCCAACCACCCAGACAGTTGCTGTTTATGGACTAGTCGCTTAGTTGTTCTTGCTGCTGCATGGCGTAGTATTCTGTATCACTGGAGGAATACACAGAAGGCACAGAAGGAGAAGTCACAATAATTTTATTCTGTCATTGCAATAGTATATCTTATTGGCAATGAATTGTCAAGTCTTCTTTAATATATACTTTTGGAAAAGTTTCCAGCAAATGGAATATTTAATAAAAATTGGTGACTTGACCCTACTGTGTGGATATTGAAATCACCGAAAGCTTCAAGTTCTTAGATCAAAGAGCATCCCCCAGGCCAAAATCTTTCTACCAGAAACGTTTCTGTGCATCCTGATAAAAAGCTTCCCTAATATTTCCATGTGCTGTTATATATTTGCATATTCACTTTGATGCAAAGCAAGAAATAGTAGTCCAATACATATTTCATACACTCCTTTGATTTAAAATGATAAAGGTGATATTAGTACGGGTTTCCCCCTTTCTTTTCTCTTCATCCTCAATTTATAAAGTTGAAAAAATGATCATAGCACAGCGATCGATTAATGATGATGAATGAGAGATCATATCACTGATCCATTTATTCATATATCTTACATGGGACAGAACCCACAATGTTTACAATATGATAAAATTAAAGGTGTAGAATAATACTCACAGAATTTTGGGTGTGGAAGAGATTTTTGAATCATCTCTTCCTATACCCTAGTTTGAAGGATGAGGAAAATGGCCTGTGGTCCGTTGATTTAACCAATCACTAGCTGAAATGAGAACCAATTCAAGATATAGGGTGCCCCCCAGCGCTATCACATTTTCATTTCTGTTATTTTTATTTAGTTATCCACTTATAAAGTTAACATAAATACATGTTTATTTATCTGTTAAAAGAGGAATTTGTAACTATTCACTCTGTAGCTTACAAATTTCATGGTTTTTCTCTATTGGACAATTTAGATTTAACTAATATTGAATTGATGTAAGAAATGAACTAAAGAGTCCTATTTTTTTTAACAAAAGAACTTTATGTGAGTATTCATAGAAGCTAAGAAATAATACATTTGAGCGATTTAAAACTATATTAATGAAACTCGAAAGTTTAAAAATAGAAATAAAAGGTGATGAAATTGTTCCACAAATTCTTACCCTCTCACTTTACATTTATCACCTACTCTTCTACCTAAGTGAGAAAGTCAGTTCCACGTTGGGCTCCTTAACACAAGGTGGGCAGTTTTAAACTAGCAGTCACTACCTGTGAGGAAGGAGAGGCTGTCTGGTCCTGTAAGGATTTATCACCTGGGAAGGCCACAAGGATGTTCTACTCAGCCTGTAGGGTTCCAATGGATCAGAATCAACTAGACGACAGTTTTTTTTTTAATTCTAAAATTAAATTTGATAATCAACATTACTAAGGACAAGATATGACTGGTGCGACAGCTGGGAACAGTTGATGTACGGAGAGGATCACATGGCCAACCCCACTGTTAAATACGGCTTCCCTGGCTGACGCAAGGCCCTGCGGGGACAACAGTGGAGAAACAGGATTGGCATTAGACCCTGTCTAAGCCAACCACACCATGGCAAAAAACTAAGGGTATGCAACAGAACATGGGGTTCCAGATGGACTGCCAAGGATATACTTTTGAGGCCAGGGTGTGGCACTGCATGTGATTCCACTGGGGGGTACTCCTGGAGGTCAACGAACATACCCTGAACTATTTACAGGTTTTTATTTTGTTATTTTTTAAAAATATATATAGTAGATAAATATATATATATATATATTTACAACACACACACTATATATATATATATATATTTAGGACATTGGGATTTCTTTGTTGTTAGCATTGTTTCAGTTTCTTTGGTTGCTTCATCTTAGGATTCATGTGGTTTTTGTACATATCGTGGTCTCTTCATGTCTATCTAGATGAGATGGGCTGGATGAACAGTGTGGAGGCAAAAATGACAAAAGTCCTAAATTTTTAAGACAAATCAGTTGTGACAACTGATCCCATATCCGAAATCCAAGGTAGAATGTCATCTGAGTATTCTGAAAACTTTCTTTACTTTACTTTGCTTAGTTTCCTCTACTTATCCGAAAATACTCTTTCAATCCATATCACTTGATATTTGAGGCAAAGGGGAGGAAGTAATGAAAGAAAAAGTAAATGTATTTTTCCCCTGTCACAAAAATCAAAGAGAGTGAAACATGAGATTAGATGAATTACATTCTCAGTTGCAAAAGCAAACATGAACAAACATAGCCATCTCAAGTGACCAGAACGTCAACACCCTACGTGCAGACTCATCCAGTTAAAAGGATTACACTGCCTGGACCCAGCTAGATTCTACCGATTATTCAAGGTTTAGCTCTATGATCTCATTTTGACCCCTTTCTGTCTTGCTTCCCTCCCAGAACCCTTGATTGTCTGACTCCTAGACACACTGTGTATCAACAAGTCCACGTGCTTGTTTTCCTATTAAGCTATGAGCACCTAGAGGACAGAATCTATTATGTATTAGACACCCTACATACAGTTGACAAAAAAAAAAACCTGAACGATTAAATTGAAGAATGAGAAATTAAATTGATGAGAAAAACAAATGCTGCTGAATGTCACTCAGCTATGTTGTTTCCACAGGATCTGAAAGTGAATAGATAGAATTACATATTTTAATTTCCTAGTCGAATATGAAATATTTCCACCAAAATACACACTAAAGTTTAAAAAACAATTTTTTTTTTCAATTACTTATAGCTTTAGAACAAAGAATCCCTCTGGTCCTCTTGTGGGAAGTCTTAGATGTGTGTTTGTTAGTGGAACACCAAATCCTCTCAGAAAGTGAAGCGTCAATGCAGTCACCATGGTGATGGAAGGGCTCAAAAATATGCAAGGGCGGCTTCTTTAGCCAATGAGAGCCATCAAGACCCAATATTTGTGGTGTATTCTAAATATCTATTGCTTCCCACAAGGGAGACATATTATGTGAATTGGCAATCAAAGTATGTTCCAGCTTAAACTATTCTGTCCCCAGAGATGGATACAGACATTTTAGTTTTAGGGAAAGCCCAAGAGATCACGAAGACCATGGAAGTCTCTCAATAGCTGGACAACTTGTCAAATTCATCCAAGTGATATCAGCTCTCATGAGTGGATAGAAAAGAAGTCTTATCGCCATAATGGTGAATGCTCAGCTGCTCAGGGCAAGGTCAGACATTTGGAACCTCCAAGAGCCTCCAAGAACCTCCAAGAACTGGGGATTCACTCCCAGACTGATTCCGTCCGAGGAAACTCACAGGGGCCATCCTGTTCTGCTCTGAGCGGTTCCTTTATAGAAGTCAGAATCAACACGACGATGGCGCGTGGCATGTTCCGTGGCCTTGCAGAATGCATTGTCACTGTGCTCGCATTCACTTTGGATAAAGTATGAAGACACAGGGATGGAACTAAATTTGTGACACATTTCCAACAGGGTTAAACAACTTAATTTCAGATAAATGTAGTTTTTGCATTTAATCATTTACAATGATTAAAAGAAAACATCTAAGAGGTGATGTGCTTTAGTGTAAATGAAAATGCTTTATATCAGGACAAGTCACCCTTTTTCTATTTGATAATGATTATTTAAAACACATCTTTTTAGAGCCTCAATTATGATAATTCAATGCTCAATGTTGTAATTAATTTAAATGAAGCCTCTGAGCCACTGTTTTCCATTTTCAAAAGTACCTAAAATTCTTCATTAAAGAGGTATGTCTATTCTCTAAGATGTCCCAGTGATAGAAATTGTTGTTTTATAAATATGGTAATCTTATTAGAACTCACCTGTGTCATGTAGTAAAAATTTAGGTGTAATTTTAAAAAATTGAAGTGTAGTATCACTGAATAAAATTTAACTTCAAGACAAACCACAATGTTCCAGTGCCATTTTGAGTTAAAAACATCAGGTTTCATTTGTATCCTTAGGCATACTAAGGATAGTATTAATATTAATCATATTAATATATTAATGAAGATTAGAGTATTATTCATTTAGCTTAATTGATTATTGCTGAGGATAGAGAAATTTTCTTTCTAGTAAGTGTGCTGTTTTTAAATCAGGAAAGTACAGTATGACTTTGCATATGGGTAAATTTAATCTGTCATTCTACTCCTAGTCAAAATATAGCCATTCAGCCTTTATATTTGGCATTACTTTTCAGAGAAACAACCCATTTGGATAATTAGTAAGAAAGAAGACTAAAAATCAAGTCACACCAAATTATTGATCACTGGGTGTCTAAATTGCAAGCAAGAAGGGGTAACAAAGCACAAGAAAAATGGCTCTTGGAGACAGAATCATTTGAATTATGAAATGTATTAAAAAGAATTTACAAGTAGAATAATACATTAACTTGTGAAGAAGTAAGAGGCCTTGACATTTTTGTAAACTGTGAAAACACAGAGAATAAATAATGTCTCCTTTCTTAGAGCCTTTCTCATGTCTTGTTTGGTTGTTTGACTTTGGGATCCTACCAAAGAGGTCATTGACAGAGAGCAGCTGGCACTGCTGATTGCTAAAACAGTTTCCCAGCCCACTAGGATCTGTTGTTTTCATTCTCAATAACTTCAAGCTTTACAACCTTATAGATAAGTTAATTCTATTATCTCATTTTGCTGTCACTCAAACTGTTAACAGCAACAAAAAATTACACTTCCACCTAATCACAAAAATCCACTGGCTGTGTGGCTATCCTAGTAGGAAACCAAGAAGTTAGCTGTTTACAAGATGTGAACGATTGGTGAGTGACAAGGACATGTGCTCTTGGATGTGGAATTGGTCTAGTTGGCTTGCCTTTATATCAGACCAAATTCTGTTCAGTGTCCTGCAAAAGCAGCTAACTATTTTTGGCACCTTATCTAGTTCATTTGGCACTTTCATTGGCAGGTTTAGAAGGCACATATGCCATTAAGTGGTAAGGAAAGCAGAGACTGTGAGTGTTCCGCAAAGTATGCCACTTAGAACACAGAGTCATGACAAGGAAGAAGAAAGAAAGGCTAGGTGGCAGTGGCCCTCGTTATCATAGAGACATATGTCTACATTCTTCTTGCCACCGAGGACGTCATGTGGTGCCTGGTAAAGTCAAAGGGCAGAGAAAAGAGGAAGATCCTTGCCAAGATGAATTGACACCAAGGAGGCTCAATAATGGGTTTGAACATAAGAACAACTTGGGGCTGGCCTAGGACCAGGCTGTGTATCGTTCTGGTGAACAAAGATGAATTGGTATGCACTCAGCAGGGTCTAATGACACCACTCCCTTTCAGGCCATCAGTTGTAGTGTGGTGACTTGCTTGGTGGTACAATGGAAGTTATGGCACCAGTCTTTCAAAGACTAGGTGTGTTTTTGCTGGGTATGTTTCAGCGAATTATGTAGAGAGACTGGGGAGAAAGGCTTAGCAATATACTTCTGAAAACGATGCAATAAACAGCCGGTGGATGACAAATTGTGTCCAGAACACCTTTGCACTTCATCTGGATGATCTGAAGGACACCAGGTTTGGTAGCGTGCAGGGTCAAAGCATGGAAAGTCTTCCTGAGATCCGGTTATAAGGACTGTAGAAAGGGACTCAGACGTGTTCACGATCATGCAGATGGCAAAGGATCCAGCAACATCTCCTTCTCTGTTCACCTCCACAGCAATAAACAACCACTCCCCCTACTGATGTGTGGAAACAAATTCTACAACTTCTCCAGAAACCAACTTCCTTATCTATGAGAAGATTCATGTACAAAGCTCGGCACTGTGAGGTCCTGGTAAGTTTTGTCATTTTATCCTCCTCATCCTCATCTGAAATCCCACAGACTCTAAAATTCCTTACTGAGTAACCCAAAGCCAAGTCCACTGGTGTTGAGCATTGACTCCAACTCACAGTGATGACACTCTGTCAGGCAGAGTAGAGTGGACACTTGACGGCTTTCTAGGACTGTAACTCTTTACAAGGACAACCAGCCTCGTCATTTTCTCTGGCAGCAGCTGATGGCTTCAAACTGCTCAAGCTGGGGTCAGCAGCCCAGGGTGTAACCCGCTGAGCCATTCTGTTCCTTTCACGCTGGGTGTGGCATCAAACCTGGAGGGCAGTCTAACTCATTTCATAGCTAAATATACAGTGCTTCATCCAAACTATGAATATCCTTACTTTCTGTCTTCAACTGTAAGGGGTGAGTCTTTAAACATTCAAAAAACAGCATTGTTTCTATTTTATTGAGTAATCTTAGACATATAAAATAAGAAAATAATCTGGGACTTTTCAACCATAGCTCTGAGCTAGTTCCATTCTTCAAAATACTTGGTAAAAGAAAAAGGATTTTGCAATTGTCCCATCAGTCTTCCCTTTTGTCTCTACCTGCAAGAAAATGTATATCCTTTTCTTTCTTTCTTGTCTCTGATGAATGCAAATATTCAATGTTCACCAGCAATACAAAGAGACATGAAACGTTTAAAAAAGTGCCATCAAGCAATTATAAAGGAGACTTCTGGTTTTGGAGTTTAACTTGTGAAAAGAAGAAAGAATTTGAAGTTTTGCTTTCGTGGGGAATTTTCAACAGTTTCCTTTAATGAAAATGATAAAATTCCACAGCGTTTCTATTGTATGCATAGACTATAGATGTAAATGTTTCAGAGCTTATACTTAATTTATATAAAACTAAATGGGTGCACATTAACATTATTAGGAGACAACACCACAATTAAATTTGCAAACATATTCTCACTGAATGCACATTGGGAAGTCACGGAAAGTCATTTGGAAGTCACCTCTTCTCTCCTTCAATTGTGCAGAAGTGATACAGTTTTGTCATTGAAAACCAGAGACAATGCTTTTCTAATGTCTTTCAGTAGGCTCTTTATAATTTTTTTAAATTCTCTGAGAAAATCATTAATATAATGTAATCATAAATAATAGAAAATGGAAATGGTTCCATTATATATCATAGTCAGAGAAGAGAATATTAAACTATCAACTTCTTTTCACAGAGTGATTTTAATATAATGATACTGAACTTTTTTCTAATGCTATTTTTTCTCATTTTCAGGAGGAATCTCCAATTGCTACCAACAAATTTCGACCACTGAATCCCCAAACCAAAGCAAGCCAACTGCTCAAACATAGATTTTGGTTCTTCATGCCACTGAACTCATTAATTACTGTAAATGATCACAATAGAAAGTGTTTTTGAGGATGCAATTTTATATATTTCCTCTTTAAGAAGGACCATATCAATCATGAATTAGAAATATTGAAGTAAAAAGATAATGAGGACTTGAGAGCTGCAATAAAATTTAAGTATGAATGACACAAGATAGTCACTAAAGTCTAAGTTAGAAGAGGACTAAGGTATACTCCCTGTTAATATTTTGTGGCACAACTTTTTTTAGTTCTTTCCCTATATTAATTTCTCAATTAATGGTAATGATAACAAGAACTGGGCCATGTATAAGCTAGTATATGATCAAGGAGCTAGAATATGATCAAGAATTAATAAAATAGTAGGAAGAAGTCTAAGATGTCCAGAAACATTAGTGAAAAATTAGGTTCCTGCAATTGATAGGATGCCTGGTGAGATGTTTCAGAAAATGGAGACAATGCTGAAAGTGCTGGCATGTCTATAAGAAGTTAGGAAGATTGGTTCCTGGCCACGTGACTGAAAGAGTCCGAGCGAGCCACATCGGTGCCCACGTCGAGAGAGGTAACCCGCCAGAATGTGGAACTTGTTCCTGCTGGATTCAGATTCATAGTGTCCCACTGTCCCACAGAACAGAGCCCTACATGACCCTGCGCCACCTGTACCATGCTGCTTCTGTTTGAGCTCACTGTGGCTGCCATTTCGTTGGGGAGCCTTTCTCTTTGTCACTTTTCTTGGACCTTAGCAAGCATGATGACCTTCTCCAGGGTCTGCTCTCTTCTGATAACATTTCCAAAGCACGTGGGACGAAGACTCGCCATCCTTGTCTCTAAGGGCATTCTGGCAGAACTTCCTCCAAGACAGGTTTGTTTGTCCTTTTAAGAATCCATTGTCCTTTCAGGGTTCTTCATCAGCACAATAAATCAAATACAGAGACTCTTCTTTGGTCTTTTATTTTAATCATTTTGTTTAGTCATTTAATCATTTCAATCATTTATACAAATCAGCACATCCATACATCCATTGTATGCAAAACATATTTGTATCTTTGATGCCATTATCATTCTCAAAACATTTTCTTTTCACTTAAGCCCCTGGTATTGACTCATCCTTTTCCACCCCCGCCTGCTCCCCTTTCCTTCATTGACCCTGGATAATTTATAAACTATTATAATTTTGTCTTGTCGAACACTATCCAGTGTCTTCCTTCACCCACTTCTGCACTACCTGTACTCCAGGGAGGAGGTTATATGTAGATCCTTATAATTGGTTCCCCCTTTTTGCTCTACACTGCCTCCATCCTCCCAGTGTCCCTACTCTCCCCAAGGGATCATCTTCAAGGGATCATCTGTCCTGGATATCACATGTTTCTGGTTCCTATCTGTATCAGTGTACATTCTCTGGTCCAACTGGACTTGTAAGGTAGAATTCAGATCATGATAGTAGGAGGGAGGAAACATTTTAGAACTAGAGGAAAGACGCATATTTAATCATTGCTACACTGTACACTGACTAGTCTCCTCCCTGTGACCCTTCTGTAAGGGGATGTCACTTCCTTTGCAGATGGGTCTTGGGTCCCCAATCTGTACCTCCTTTCATTTATAATGATATAATTTTTATTTCTTTGATGCCAGATACCTGATCCCTTTGGCGCCTTGGGGTCCCTCTGGTCTGTGTGCTTCTTGATTATTCAATGTCCCACTTTCACAAATATGTGAGGAAATGGAAAATATCATGATTTGAGTCAGTCAAACCTTAGACCTGAAAGTAACATTTTGCTTTGCAACACTTTCTGAGCAATATGATTAATTTAGCATTCATGTAAAATTTTACCAAAGATGATCCGAAGTAGTTGCAGTAATACATCCACAGGCATGTGCCAGAAATTCATGCCGGACTAAGAAGAGGGTATGGAATGAAGGAAATCTTTGCCGATGTCAGAAAGACCTTGCCTGAGAAGAGACACTACCAGTGCTTACCTGTGTGCTATAGACTGTATGCAAATGCATTAGGCTATGTGGGATAATAATAAATAATAGGTCACATCGCAAAGAATGGGAACTCCAGGATACTTCCTGGTGCTCAAGTGGAACAAATAATTGATCAACAGTCATTCTTTCAAAGAGAACAAGGGGACATTTTGTGTTTAACTACAGATTGCATTGAGTGACGGTTACTATAAGAGACCTCTTTAAAATGATAAAACTCTGTCACTCAGAGGACCAAGGTACATAACCTTGGTCCTAACTCGTTAGGACCCTAACCATGATATTTTCAATCAATTCATATTCATTGGAAAGAAGAGCAATGAGTAAAACAGATCAAAACAGAATAGATGGCTTTAAGCCATGGAGTTGGCAAAGAATATGAACAATAAACCACAACAATAAAACTGAAAATAAACTTTGAGGAAATGCTGTGCATATTCCCAACTGAAGCTTGCCCTAACTGCCCTAGCCTGTTTCAATCTACCATTCTATGAATAGCAGCTACTTCTTATGATGCAGATTGTATACATTATCATTTTTAATATCACTTGTAGTGTCTTTGTACTGTTAATTGTTTTATTTGTGATAATCTCTGATGAGTATCCATCCCCTTGTTTTGAAATGCCTGTTGTGACCATCAGCACCTAGTACAGAGTAGGAATTCCATAAGTATGGTGAGAGTGTTTAATAGAACACATCTAGTCATATCAATTTGAATGATAATATAGTCAAAATATATTGTCTTTGAAATAATTATCATTATTAATCTGGTGTAACAGAGTTGTATCAAAATGTGGACTGTTTCAGAAATGAAAATTTAAAATATAATTGACTGGAATGGTATTTATACCACTGTGCACCCAATACTGAGCACCCAATACTGAACAGCTACATTCAGGAATGTTAATATTGTAAAATTCATGATTCCCTTCATGCACAAATACAAACAAAATCTGTGCAGGAAAAAGCTATGTGGTCAGAATAATGTTTATCAATCAGGATTCCTGGAAAGTTGTGAATATGTTATATCAAAATATATATGGGTGTGCTAATTTATTATTCACATGTTTAAGGTAAGTTTTGGGGGAGACAGAGATAAAAACTATACATCTGTTTGAATTGTTAGAGTACAAGAGTCTTCATTCTTTATCCAGGGGGCTACCTAAATGAATGTGGGGGCAGCACTGTGGAATATATTCACATAAGTGACTAAAGTTCTTTTTTAATCCTCAATCTTGCATATAAACTGACAGATAAGATTATTATAAGACATGACACATTAATAAATAACACCTAATTAGTTGGATAATTCTCTGATTATGCCTTAATTTTCTTGCTTCTCATGCAGCAATTCAAATTACCCTGTATTATTTGTTCCTTTTCAGACTATTTTAGCACATGTTTTGAATAGTCCCTGTAGGTTGCCTGAGAAAGAATTTATTCTTGACTGGCAACAGATTCATACCATTAATAGTGATCAGGATAGACCAAAGGAATACATTAATGGAAATTTATTTCTTCCTTGCAAAGATAAAGATACAGAGCCTCAAACTTCTTTTAAAGGGTGGGAGGCAAGAATGCTGAGAAAAGGAGGCAAATGAAAACTATAGCTTCTCCTATGTTAACTTCTTTGGACACAGAAAAAGTAAGGCCATTATGAGTGCTGTCTTGGGGGAAGATACTCACCTTCCTACTTACTGGTGTTTCCCTAAAGGCCCAAACTCCTTCATGGCCTGAGAAATTAGTAACAGTGGCTAAAAAATCATAACAGCACACAAATGCTGTGATCTATTTATCTGTCTGTGCCAGCTATTAATAGTGACAAGGGTGTTCAATGGATTCATTTAGATGGATATGACAATCTGATACATTTATGTTGACCAGCTTTCACAGACTTCAAATAATCAGAAAGCAATGCTTGTGGAGGGGTAGGTCAAGTCCAGGAACTACAAGCTCCCATAATTAATGTAAGCTTTCTCCTTTTTCCTACTCACTTCTGCCTACTTCTGTATGCTGCCTGCAGTTTGCTGATTCACTCATCAAACCAGTGTTTGTTAATTCTAAGCTTCCGTCTCTAGAGATACTACAAATAACTCCTTTAAGAAATCATTACACAGGACCTGTTTGCAATGCCTGGAAACCTGTCATCTTTTTAAAATAACAAGATTACTTCTAGGAAGAAACAAAGAAAGCTGCTCTTAGATGATCATCGCTTTTTTTTTTTTAACCCCTATTCAGATAAATAATTCAACTCAGCAAACATATTGTGTCGCTGGCAAGGTATGAAGTGGTAGGAATTCAAAGTCTAGTGCTTCCCAAAGACAAATATAAGGTGACAGAGAAAAATGTGCTTGGGGAAGAATGATAATGATAACTAAATGCGAATAATATAAGAAGTGATGAGAAAACCATTTGCTATTATTCTCACCATAAGCCATTTAAGTAAAACTTGCCTTGGTGGCTCTGGGGGCTGCAATCTATTTCTAACTGCACTGTCAGGGGTTCAAACCTCCCAGAGTCTTCACAGAAGAAAGACGAGGTCTACTGCTCCTACAGACATGTACAGTCTTAGAAACCCTGGGTGAGGGTAGTATGCGTTAGAATCTGTGTGAAGGCAGTGAGGTTAGTCTTTGGCTACTGTGTTAGTCCGGGTAGACTAGAGAAACAAATTCATAAATATGCCTATGTATGTAAAGGAGAGGTTTACATACAAGATCCATTGCACACTGAGAAAACATCCCAGCCCAGTTAAGACTAAGATCATAAGTCTGATACTAGCCCATATGTCTGATTCCAATCTATAAGAACTCTTCAGACTCAGGAAGCACATGCAATGACACCAGGATAATCACAGGTAAGTGGGTGCAGAGTCTTGTGTATTCAATGGTGGCGGAAGCACCTCAGTGCTGGCAGGGACCTCTTTGTCACTTCTCAAGCATCTCAGCACTGGCAGGAGTCTCTAGGTGACTTTTCCAGCTTCAGAGGTCTGGTTGCATCAGGTAAACCAATGTAGCTTCTCCTCCATGTCTCACAGGGAATCAGCCTTGTGTCTTGTCAATAGAGCATCTCCAAAGGACTAAGTCATAAGTCTATCACCTCCATGGGAGAAATATGGCCAGATTTCCCAGAATTCTCAGGAGAAAGCAATGCCCGCTCAGAGATCTCATTGGCTATCTCTATATTGATAGGCTAGACTCCACCTCTACACTCCCAATCCTCAAATTGACACCAGATTAGTGACTGCTACAGCAACTACGTAGTACTATAAATATTGGTTGTGGTGGTGGTAGTGTGTGTGTGTGTGTGTGTGTGTGTGTGTGTGTGTGTGAAAGAGAGAGAGAGAGATTACATTCTTACAATGATCTTATAAATTAAATAATTGGCAGTGTGTGGGTATCCCACTTAGTATGTGGGGGAAATGAAGACTTAGAGGAGTTATGGGAGTTGCTTATGACTACTCAGATTTCTCATTATAAAATTAATTCATATTTTAGCAATAGTCATTCTACTTGATTCTATGTATCTTCATGATCCAACATCATGACTCTTGTCACGCTCTACTTTATTTGCTGTCTCAAACTTTCTCCTGCAGTTTATTGTGTGCAAGCTGTATAACAGTGATTTTTTTTATTCTGAGATTATAAGTCACATGTAGGTTTTTACTCTTTAGTTTACCATATATGAAAACATGTTCATGTTCCAGACTTTATTTGCGTCTAAGAAATAGGTTGCACTGTTTCGTTCTTGACCTACGGGAGTGTGCATCTCAGAGGCAACGTAAACATCTCACTGCCATCAAGTCTACTCAGAGCACCCTAAATGCCTTGACCCAAGTGACAAGGTAGAACTGTCCCTGAAGGTTTCTGAGACTGAAACAGATACAGAATTGACCTTGAGCCAATGAGCAAACTATGTCTTCTGAAGACTTCACTCATTATAGAAATGCTGTTTTGAAGTGAAGTGGCTTGGTAGGGCTATTTTATCCATAGGCTTAGTGAATACAGTACTATCCACAACGCTAAGGGATCGAGGAGTCAGGAAATGATCAGTCTCGCCATTGTGATGGCTATAAAAGTGAGTCTTCTCGAAGCGGAGAGAACATTGTGACAGTCAAGAAAGAAGAGTCATCAGTGAAATACGCTCAAGTTCCCTGCGTGAAGTGACAGAGGCGGCCAGACAATAGCAGGAACACCATAAGCGAGAGCAGGGGTGGAGCCTCAAGGGGTCCCGGCCCGCAGCAGAGAAAAGCAGAGGGTCAGTAGGCATGGGGCTGGTCTGCAGTGCTCCATACTCGTTGGGCATCTCTCCACAGCAAATGTTCTTTATACCACCAGCTCGACCTGGGAAGGGGCCCAGGGGGGATATGGCTTAAAGACTGAGGACGTTAGAATGATGGAGGACCAGAAAGAGATAGGTGTGCAGCTATGGCTTACAAGAGGACTTTATCCTCAGTGTCTTCTGATTCTGGCTTGTCGTGATCTGATAACTTCCTTAATAAACCACATAATTGTGAGTATTATATGTGAGTTTTATGTGACCGCTGCTACAGATTATGCAAGTCAATGGAGTTGAATGCACTAACAAGGACAGTGGTATGTAACATAACATAAAAGACACTGGGGGGTGGAGGCATGTCTGATCTCTGCTGCATAGGACTCACACTTCAGCAGCCATGGAGGTAGACTCTACTTCTTTGGGCAGACAGACCAAAGGTCAGATGTGGCCCCATTCTATTTTCTCAGTTTAATATCAAAACTGTATGTAACTTATTTTCTTTATAAGAAGTCTAGGAGAGGTAAATCTATAGAAAGAATTACTAAAGGAATAATTTCTTAAGGTTATGCCAGAGAAGGTTCTGAGGTAACCAGGTGCTAATAACCTGGGTACTTGAATGAATAAAAACTTGTAAAATTGATAGTGAAGATGCCTGCACAGTTCCTCTTCAGGTAGTTTTAGCTACTGGAATAGATGGTACATGAATTATATGTCAATAAAACTGCTTTTCAAAGAATGTGACAAGATATGGACAATTTAAAAGACAGATGAACTTAAATTATTTGGAACTAAAATATAACTGCCAGGAGATAAAAAAAAAAAGAGCTACAAGATTCAAAAGGCATCTCTCTAGAACAAAAGAGAACGGAAGTGAGAATGGGTGGAATCAGAAACTGTAATTTTCAAAATAATTGAATACAAATAAATATTTTGGGGAGACATCACTGCCCTCTGGTGGTGGGAGTAGGATGCCCAGCCTTTGCTCCTGTGGAGCCACTGCTGGAATTGAACCTCCATCCCAGTGGGCCGCAGTCCCGCGCACAACCACTATGCCACTAGGGCTCAGCCATAAATATCTATTTTAATAAGAAAAAGAATTTCATTGCTCATGCTTCCTTTAATTAATCAAATATATGAAACCTAAAAGTCATCTTTTACCCTAATTAGAAGCCAAGGAGGATCTGGGTCGCTATATTAATAGCAACAGTACCCAAAGAGTGGAAATAATGAGAATATTGATCCATTGTGATCCATTGTAACCAATGACATAGAATAAGTGATATACAAAAAGTATTTTAAAGAACCAAATTTGCTATGCAACCTTTCACTTCAAAAAGAGTAAAATAGCGGTAAGACTAAAAACAAAACAAAGTAAACTTCATCCTTTAACCCCACAGTTCCCCATGTGAGACCTCTTGTCCTGGCCAAAGATGAGTAGTATTAAGAAACACTATGAGTTGATTGAATGGTCTTGGTTATGGCAGGGCTGTCGAGAATTTTCTCTCAATTTAGGGATTTAGCATATTCCCTAGGTGTGAAAATGTACATCTGTTTTCGCAGAGCTATTCAATAAATGCATTATTTTACAGAAGTTGCCATTTAAGTGATATTTAGAGTCAATTCAAATAAGGTATACCTTCATTGTGCTCTTTCCCCGACCCCAATTACAAGAGCCCATGCTGTGAACACTATCCGAGACATTCTGCCACATAGAATCATATCTTAAATTTTTGAAAGGCATTTTTTAAAATCCATTGTCATCGAGTTGAATCACAGCATAACTGCAATAGTACGTTTTATTATGTCCTCTGCCATAGGTCTAGCTACACATGCTTCTTGAAATGGAAGCAAAAAGATTGACTTGTGGGAATAAACCATTTCATATCGCTGCCAAATTTTTAAGAATAATCATACCCAAGCTTTTCCAATAATATCCCATGTGCCATGCAGCTAGCTGTCAGGACAAACAGCTTTGGCCTGGGCTGCAGGTGGTTAGTACCACCCATGCCTCATTCACTGTCCTACCAGAGGGTATCACATCAAGCCTTGTTCACAGAAAGCAGTACAACAGACTCCCCACTTGCACGTATGGTGGACTTCTTGTTCTTCAATGGAATACTATGATTTAGGTGATTTTATTATCCACTTCATATTTCATAGAATACAGGCTTGGAGAGGATACATGACTAGATTGGAACAAATTGGTCAGGTGTGTTATTTATTAACATCCTCCTGAAAAAATATTTTTATTTCCATGTGAAAATTCTCCTTGCATCAAGCCTTAGGTCTGTATTGCATCAGCAAGGAAAAAGCCAACACTCAAGAGAGTCTTGCCCTCTTAAGTGCTCACAAATCATTTATCCCTGACAACGTGTCTATCACCTGCCTCATTTTACAGAAAAGGAAATGGAAACCTAAGCATGTTGAGGAACTTGCTGCCCTCCAGTCAATGCAGACTCACAGCAATCTCCTGGGAGTTTCCAAGACTGTGTCTACAGGAAGAGAAAGGCCAGTCTTTGTCTGGAGAACTGCTGGTGGTTCTGAACTGCCAGCCTCAGGGATTGCACTCTAACATGGAATGACTACGCCCCCGAGGCTCCTGAAAATGCTGACACACTTAGCTAAAGGCATCTTTTGAACAAATAGAAAGGTTTAAGTCTGAACTGTGAAGTCAAGTTCTTAGAAGTGTCTGCCTGACTGTATTGCTAAGCAGTGTTTCTATGCCAGTGATTGTATGGCTTTCTCTGAAGAAGAAAAATAAAACAACGGAAAACAACACGGAATTGCAAGCCAAGAAGGGAAGAAGCTATTGCACCATTGTTAGATTGCAAACAGACTCTTTTCTAACACTTTCCTAAGCGCCCTTATGGTAGCTTCCAGAGGATGGCCATGTATGTTTCACTGATGTCGTTCTTAGATGATGGCAGCTGCTTCTGACTTGAAGCTAATCCTAAGTAGAGCAATAACAAAATGAAGCCCTTTTGTGGACCATCCACACAACTACTGTGACATTGGAGCGTGCTGTTGCAACCGGGGTGCCAATTAATCTCATTAGGGGGGCTTCTCCCATTTTACCAAGCATGCTATTCTTCTCCAAAGACTGATTCATTCTGATGACAGATCCAAAAGACTCCCTATGCTCACTTCTAAGAAACACTCTGACTGCACTTCTGCTACAGCCTTATTTGTTCTTCTGGCAGTAGAAGGTGTCACATTCTTCACTAACAACATAAAATCAGTCAACCTTTGCCAGTCTTTCTTCCTTATCCAGCTTTGATGTGCAAATGGGACGATGGAAGATGTCCTGGCTTTGATCCCAGTGCAACTTAGTCCTCACAGTGATATCTTTGCCCCTCAACAACTTTCATAAATCTTGTTCCTTTGATTTCTTGACTGTGGCTTCCATAAGCATGGATGGTGCTTCCAAAAAATTTGGAATCATTGACGATTTCAATATCTTTTGTTTGTCATGAGCTTGTCTATTATTGGTCCAGTGATGGGGATTTTTATGGTTTAAACAGTGAGTGGGCAGAGAGCCAAGGTGGCTCAGGGGCTACTCATTGGGCTGCTAACACCAAGGTCAGTAGTTTGAAGCCAACAGTCACTCCACGGGATAAGGGCAATGCTTTCCACTGCGGTGAAGAGTTACATTTCCGGAAACCTGCAAGCACAGTTACATGCCGTCCTATGGGATCGTTATGAGTTGGAATAAACTTAGTGGCAGTGAGTTGTCTTACCCTTTGCTTTTTGTTGGTTGATACTAGCCATAGCCCGTACTGAAGATAGGCATCTTGGATCTTTATCAGTAAGTGCTTTCAGTGCTCTTCACTTTCATCATGTGAGGTGTGTCATCTGCATATCACAGGGGGATCCTTCCTCCGGTCCTGATGCACTTAGCTATTTATTTCCTAATATATCCACACATTGCTATCTATATCTTAATATGGTCTCACTCTCCTTCTGTACAGAGTGCTAAATCTGATCCTATGCACACGATTCATGGTTTACATTATTCACTCTTTCAACTCTTTATTAATGTTTATTAGCCCTTCATTAATCTCTTAAACTCAGACTCATATCCTTTCACCAGCTCAACGACTGCTGCTATTCTCCATGCCACACACATGGGTCCCTACAAGAATCATTTACTGGCTACCCTGCTTCTGTGGTCACCTCAGCAGTCCAGTGTCTGCACAAGAACTGGAGGATACCTTGGAACAGCTTCTCACACACCACTATGACTCCCCATTTCAATTAGAAGAAAGCTAAAGTGGAATTTCAAAAGACCAGATGAGCTGGTCCTCCATTTAAATTCTGTCCCCTTTTGTGTTTCTCTCTTTCCTTCATTTCATCTGATATATACTGGCTTCCTTACTCTTTCAGGTTTTTGTACTGACTGTCCCTTTGTTCTGAAAACATCTGCCTTTTGATAACTGCCTGACTAACCCCCTCTTCTCAGGAAAACCCTCATATTGTCTACTCCCATAAAGATTTATTGTCTCAGAAACCTACAGGACAGTTCGACCTTGTCCAATAGGCGAGTGGTGGAATTCAGTTAGTTTTCACCCATTCCATAGAACCAGAAGTTAATGTATTGTTGAGTTCAGCGAACCAGTCATTAAAATGGCACTTGTAATCAAGATTCTCTCTAAATTGTATGGTTGTCCATCTGCCCAATGTGTGAACCACAAATTTGTATCCTTTACTATTTTTTAGCATTCATCTGTGTAGCAGTATATTACAAGCACCTACGTAACATTCACTTTGTCCATAGTTATGAAATTTGATGGAACTATGCACTACATATTTTATATTCCCTTGCATTTGTTACTTCAGGAAACAAGCACTCAGTATACAGAGAAAACCTGTCCAACAACCTGAGGATGACACACAGTCATTATATTTCAGCTTTGTGCTAGCCACAAATTCCCAAGAAATATTATGGGTGAATTGTTTAATTCCTCAAATGGTTCAAAAAGCTTAGCTAATGTCAGAGCAAGTGCTTTCAGTTCAGCAGAAGTAAAAAGGTTTTTTCAAATGGCTTCTTAATTATCATCCACTTCCCTCCCTTTTGCTCTCTGTGTCTCATGATTTTTACCATGATTTTTACTTCTGAGAGATTTCTTAAACCAAATTCGTTCTTTCTCTCCTGACTTTCAAGATAAGGCTTGGTCTGTCTACCTGGGAGTTCTACAAATTTATCATTGCACTTTATTCCTCCAAACTTTCTTGGACAATGTTTCCAATAATACTTCTCCAGCTCCATTTCCTGTTTGTCAAAGTTAAATACTTATAGTTTCCACTTGGCATGGGTAGGATAGTTGATGAATTCCTTTCTGACCAGTGTTCCCACCTGGAATTTATTGTATATACTTTCAAAGTCAAAGGGTACGTAAAGTAAAAATTGTGCTTTGCTCTATCTAAATTCTTATTATATTACATCATTTTCTTACTCTTAATTCTGTGAATTATGTGTAACATGATTTTTCAAAAAGAACCTTTTTTTTGGGGGGGGGGGAGAGGGTATCACTGCCCTCTTCTGGGAGTGGGAGGCCCAGAATTGCTCCTGGAGAGCTGCTGCTGGATTTGAACCGCCAAGCCAGAGGGCCGTAGTAAAAATAACATTTGAAGGTGCAACTTCTAAGTGAAGATAAACTTTTTCCCCCATGGCATGCCAAGGTTAGCATATACATTTTTTCAGCCTCTCTTGGAATAATTATCAAGTTATCTCATTATAGTTATCTATACTCTTACCATTTTTCTGTACTAGCAGACTCCTAATGACATTCCACAAATAATTATTCATTAATACCAAAAGTCAAAAATCTGTGAACATAAATTTGATGTTTTGATTGATCACGAGTATGTTTTTATGGATCTGAGTCTGTCTTTGAGGAGAATTTTCCAGAGAAAAGTAAGGCAAGGTTGAATTTCACAGTCTTCTCTAATATAACCAAATGAATAGTGACATACATTAGATTAAACCATTAAATAACAGTTATTATAATGCAATTACTTTTGACATCTACTCAGCAGGATCTAACCAAAAATATAGTTAAGCACCACTAGAGTTCAAGAAAAAGATCTTAAAAACATGAGAGCACTGACTATTGCCTTGAGGCTCTTTCTCAGTATGGATTAAAACCCATAGAATTGGAATGCAGACTGCGAAGGATACCGTGCTATAGTCAGAGAGGATTTGGATAGGTGAGGACCCTCAATTCTAAGAAAATAAATGACACAGAAAATAGAATAAATTACCTTGACATAAATTCTTGACTCACATAAAAATCACACTGCTGATTTTCAATGGTGCGATGATTTTTAAGGGCTAAACTCCCACTTATATTGATTGTACTTCAATCATAATAACTGCAAAGATAGCAAGCTGGGGGAGAGGGAGCAGGAGCGTTGAAATGACTAGGCAAAAGCACAACCAGCTCCAAGCTTCTGTGGGACATTTAAATGAGCTTCTTTACCCAGAAGGCATAGAGAGTTTTGTGAGCCATGCTATCCCTTTCTTACGACAGTGTGCCTGTTCTTTGACTTCACCAACTCTGCCCCTGAAATCCCTGGAATTCATTCTGGCTTAGGGGGAAGCTGAAGAAGAGAAGAAGAGAAATCCCTAGCAGAAGCACAGTGTTTCCTATAGTCTACTTAAGTAAATAAAACAACCTGAAAAGAAGCCTCTTAAGGAAAACTATACCCAGCTTTATAAGATTAAAAAGCTGGTTGGTCGAAAAGGTTAAATAGAGCTAAGTCAATTTATTTTGAGTATGTGCATTATTATTATTAGAAATAAAAATGAAATAAAAACAAAAACCTAAAATTGAATCTCAATGTTGAAGCCAATGTCTGCCTTTGGCAGTTGTAATAATTCTCTGATAGTACAATGGGAACTAGATAGCTTTCACCCTAGGGAAAAAGAGTGCCTTATCGGCACCCAGACTTCAAGACAGCCTCCCTAGTGATAGTCTCTTCATTTCCTCTACCCTCTCTCTCCCCTCCCTTCTTTCTTGGTCCTTCCCCTCCCCTTCCTCTCTTCTCTGTATTTTCCTCTTTCCCTTTAACATCCCACTCACTCTTTGACTCATTTGATGTAGGCGGCTAGGGACTATTAAAATGCAAATGATACTGACAAGGGACACCACCAAGGGATCTAATGGTGGGCCAGTGAAGGACATCAGGGGAGTACTTGGTGAAAGAGAGCTTGGATGTCTGTGGCAACTTTAAAAGTATACAATATAGTTACTCATCTATGTCAATAGTTGTTGCCCAAGGGTCAATCACCTCAGTGGGGTGATTCAACTGGCTTGCACACATTCCACAGAACCCATACTGGATTTTTGGTTGAATTCAGCAAACAGATTGCTAAATATCACTTGTAATCAGGGTGTTCTCTAAGGCTGGCAACTCTGGCGACCTGACCCAACGGGGAAGTTAAAAATTTACATTCCTTACTTTTTTTTTAACATTCATCTGTACAACAGCATATTGTAAGTGCCCACAATAATTTTCATTCTATCTATACATATAAAAACTCAGGGAAACTATTTATTCTTTGTATTTATTCACTTCATAAAACTCATTATACTTTCGGGATGAGCCCCGGTGGCATAGTGGTTGAGTGCAGGATGCGGCCCATGGGCTTGGAGGTTCAAATCCAGCAGAGGCTCTCCAGGAGAAAGGTGGCATAGCTCCCACAAACACCAGAGGGCCGTAATGTCCCACTCCAAAAAAAACCCCACCTCATTATACTTTCAGTGCAATAGTATACTTTTATTCCCTTGCACTTGATACTTCAGTAAGTAGGCATAAAGACTAAAGGTGCCAAACCACCAGAGGGTGCCATACTGTCATTTCTTTCAGCTTGGTGTTATGCCCCAGATCCCCAGAGAAAGGATGAGTGAATTATGCAATATAGAAAATGTTCAAAGAGCTAAAAATATTGTCAGAACAAGTGCTGTAAGATCAGCAAAAGCAAAAGGGAGTTTCAAAGGTGAATATAATATGTTCAAAGAAGTTGCCCGTTTCTCATATATCTCACATAATGACCATTGCCTTATTGATGATTATACCTAAAGGAATGGGAACTGAGCAGTTAGAAGATGGGTAAGGAAAAAGTCAAATAGCAAATATTGCTCAGATGAAAGTAGAGAAGATGGAAGTATTCTTAAATAATAACCTCATATAGTAGCTTAATTGGTTTTTAGGAAAGTTTTATTTAGCATTTTTTGTTAACATTTTTAAACTTTTTTTATAATGCAATCAAGTTTTGTTGTTTTCATTTAAGTATTAATTTTATGAAATAATAAAATATCTTTTGGTATTTCAGTTTTTATACTTAAAACAGCAATTTGGGCACCAGAATGGTTGTTAATTGAATGCCACCAATGTATACACTCCATCTGCAGTATTAAATTAAAATTTCAATTTCATATAATCTGAGTCAATGCAGAAGAATTTTACTTTGATACGAGAAAGAACGAAAGAAAGGAAGAAAACTTGATCTTTACTTCACACTGGTTTCATAACATTGGCCTTGTAATTGAAATGCAGATTATCACTTACAACACAGCCAGAACATCTTCCTTACAGAGAATTAGAGTAATTCAATCCAATCCAGATGTACAAGCAAAATCTCAGCTAAGTATGTTTAAAAGGGGTCCTTGAAATGCATTTGCTGTGTTAAAACACACAATGTGGGGTAGATGTCCTGGTGTTTGCACATTTTATCGATCAGATTGTCAAATGTGAACTCCCAGTGGGTTATTTTTGAGGGTGTGACAAGAGTCTAAAAAACAAGTACTGAATTCCAGAGGGAAAAATCAAATTAAAGTTTTAAAAACTCATTACCAATAATTAATAATGAGCCCTTAGCTAAACAATAACAGGTGTTCCACTAATCCCAAACAGTAGCAGATGGAAGCACAAATGTTTTATAAATAGTGGATACATGCAGAGCAATAAACTTTGCAGAAATGATTTTATTCTCCAATTGTCAGTCAGTGTTGCAATCTTATTACTCGTGCTTTCTCTAAATTAATATGCCCAGATTTAATCTGCTTCTCTCTAGGTGAAGAAATGTAAGTCATATTCAGTGCAATTGCACATGGCCTGTGCCTTGCCTCCTCAGTACATGCTGCTGAGTTCTCACTCTGCATAGGTATGAAACTTCATTTACCTTCTTATAGGAAACAACAGGCCTCCCATTCAAACTCTACCTCCCCTTCTTTGTTCTTTCTACCCTCTGGGTAAGACATATTGGCCTAAATGTATACTCTAAAGTTTATTATGCATTAAAGCAATCACATTTCTACATGGAAATAGATGGAATACATAAAGAATTATTAGATGTCAATAAATACTGTAGATAAAAGTAATCTAGAAGAATTAAGAAATATTTTTAGGAATTAGAATATTAATTTAGATCAATTTTAAATGAGTATGTTTACATATGTATTCAGATAGTCACTTCCTACATGGCCATTTGAAATGTCTTCTCTCATGCAGAGTGAGTACTTCAGTATTGTAACTGTTAAACTGTTAACATTCCTCACTGACTTGCACAATGAATAGCTTAACTTTGTCCTCTAATTTTATTAGAAATCACATTTAGTCAACTATCAGCTACTATGAATCACTTCAGTTGTACAGATCACATTATTTATCTTAGATTATGACAGTTGGAAATTAGTGGAATATCAAGAAAATACTGGCAGTTTTGTGGTTTAACAGTGAGACAGTGCTATGTGGGCCTCTAAGTCGAATGGATAGGGAAGTCACAGCAGGTGCATGTGAAGCTGAATTTGCCTTATTTCTTGAAGAAGGAGGCCTGCTAATACTTTGGGATAAACCCTGGGCTGCAAAACTTAAGGTAGACAATTCAAACCCATTGGCCACTTCACGGGAGAAAAAGGAGACTTTCTGTTCCTCCGTAAAAATTGTCTAGGAAACCACATTGACTATACTTGTTATATTATACTCTACTGTAGAGGGCTGCATGAGTCCGAACCGCCTGCATAGAAATGGGTATGATTTCAAAGTCTGGCTCATTCATTTTAAAGTGAGGGAAATTTAAAGTGTTCAAGACTATTCAAAATAACATCAAAAAACAAATAAGAGCTATATGTAAGTCAGACATTCATAATCTGGAGACAATGTAATTCAGGGAAGAGAGTGATTCATGCTCATCAATGATAGTGAATCACCACATAAATCTGTAACTTGAGCCCTAAAAGTCAGAGCATGTCAGTGCTTGTATCTGTTTTTATACACCTATATACATATATCTTGTAAGTTTTGGGGGTTTCTTTTGTTTGTTTGTTTGTTTGTTTGTTTTGGCATCACTGCCCTCTAGTGGTCATGGGAGCTACCCCATTATATGTGTATTTCTATAATACACACATCTCTATATGTTCTCTTTCTATATGATATATAGACATACCCACTGCCAGCAAATCAGTTCAGCCTCCGAGCAACGCTGCTGGCTTTAAACTGATGACCTCCAGGTGAGCAATCCAGTGTCTACCTCACAGCACTCTCAGGGCTCTGTGTATGAGCTGCTTTATAAAACCACCATTCTTCAGAAAACTCACAGTAAGTGTTTTCCTAAAATGGAATTGATTTGTACAGACCCAGATTGCCAAAACAGTCTCCATTCATATTGAATATTCACCCAGTTAAAGAGTAATAATGCAAATGAATCAAGCTGCAATAATACTAGCCTGCATCCACAAAACGCATTGACAACTGCATTGCAAGATGGTTCTGTGAGCCCCATTTAAATATAGGAGAAGGAAAGCTTCGTCGCTCAAAGGACGAATCTGAAAACGAATAAAGCCAAGGCGCTCTCCTTTCACAGTTACACAGCACCTTCCTTAATGCGTCCACTTATTTTGCTGTGATGCAATTTACACATGCTAATGTTAATCAATTTCACCCAGTAAGTTATGACAATTCTGTTTTATTCTTTTCATTTTAGTTTCCAGCTCAAAAAAGGAAAGGAGAAAAGGCAATGGAAATAAGCTATGGGCATTAAATTTTCACCCAACCAAAGATTTCACAGAGTTCTAATTATATAATATTGAAAAGTATTATACATTTATTTTAAGTGCATTATGCAAGATATGTATAAAGTTACAATTATGCATTCTACAAAGACATTTACAAAAATAATTGAGAACACAAATGTCATCTGCTTTAAACATTCAGTTTTAATCATTCTGAAGGAAATTAGCTCCTCTCTTAACAATACATATTAGAAATGTTTCCTCAAACTTGAATATAGCACTCGAAGCTTTTTCATCTGGAGGCATAGTCCAGGCAATCAGTTATTATTCCTAATTAAGACATTAGAAAAAAATCCCTGTGACATTCCTGGCCATAATTAAAGGCTGGGAAGATGCAAAATAAAATCCTTCCCCAGTGTACTATCTGTTTACTTCAAGGTAGACGACCACCTTTAATAGTTATTCTTTGAAGAAACTAAACCAATCCCATGCAAGTGAGAAAACATCAAGATTTTTGAAAAAAGAAAGAGTAAATATTTGAAATAAGGAATTTAGCATCAATGTTACTTTCTATAAAAAGATAGGTGCTTTAATTTTCATAGTTTTTCTTCTCGTTTTCCAGATATAAACTCAAATGACTCACTGTTTCATTCCAAGAGTTTATCAAAGATATTAGCATGTTTAGAATAAGAAGATATTAGCTCCACCGTAGCACCAACAGACTTCATGCCTGAAGAGGAAGTAAAATGTAAAACCCTAAAACCATTATTAGCAGTGCTTTTTATTGACTTATTCTGTCTACACATGCATTATGCTATATTCCAAGCACAAAACAGAGTTCAGCCCATAAGAAGGCTAGCAATCATAGAAGCAAAGACTATTGAAGCAGACAAGCACACACATTGTTTTGGAATACCTGGTTTCACATCCCCATGGACAAACATGTCAATCATATATCGACAGAACGCATACTGATCTGACAGAGTAGAAAGAAAAAGAGCAATGAGAAAATGTCACCAACACCTTTCATTTATCTAGAGAGAATTGGCTTAACAAAACAAATAAGCACAGTTCTATTTTGGTTTATACAATACTTTCTGTGAAGGAATAATTTGCACTTAAATGAATATACAGGGAAAATGACATAAATAAAAAGCTACAGTTAAATTCCATAGCAAAGAGGAATACTGAAAAATTTAACATACCAATCCAGTGTTATATTATGTAGCAGTTTTTTAAGAATCTAAAACTTTTTCACATGTGTTGTAGAATGCATCACATTAAAGCAATTATTTTTTACCTTTATTAAACTTATGATAATGAAGTGAAACTCCATATGGGGAAGTTATTTCCAATTTGGAATATCTTATCAAATATTAAATCAAGACTTTCTATGAATGGTTTAAGTGGGACCAGGGAATATTTTCTAGAAAAGGGCAACAGGAGGCCCAGCACCTCTGCAGACTATCAGGTCATCTTTCCATAGAGCTGTTCTTCAAGTATAATAGAATCTTCAAGAGGACAGACTCACAGTACCAACGGATAGCATGTTAAATTATTTACTGAAGTCATCTTCACGAGATCATCGTGATCTAGACTAGCCTATTATCTCAGGGCCAAGATGTAAAATCTTGACTAGGATATAAGCATTTGGGAGTGATTAGTCAGAAGTGACTTCAGGAATTTTTTTTCTTCTTTCTCCTCTGTATTAAAAACAGTTCACTGAACTTAAATTTTCATTAAATTTCAAATTCTACCAAAATCCGTTCAACCTAAATCTCAGTTAAAGAAACTTTCTCCAACTGTGTGTATATACACACGCATCATATATATCACATATATAGTATATATAATTATAATGACTTATAGATGCAATTATAGTAATTGATAGATGTATATATGATAGTAACTTATATATGTCATGTGATAGTAATTTACATAAAGTAATTTCCTATTAGATAATCATTTCTTAGCATTATTTTTTCCCCAAATGACTATTGTTCTTGGAGTAGCAAACACTATGCATGTCTCCTTCCTTGTGCCTCTGATAGCAGTGACGGATGTCATTCAGCTACCACGTTGTCAGTGTTCTCTGTGGGGTGGCAGTGGAAAGAAAATGCATTCTAAGCACAGAATGTCAACAGAAATGGGGAAACAAAAAATGGGAGGGGGTGACAAAAAATAAATGAGACAGAAACATATGTTCAGGTGCTCCATGTCAGATTCAAATTGGTTATACTATCTCTGCCGTCACTACTGAAGTAGTTCTAAAGAATAATAAATTTCAACAATAAAGGAGAAAGGACACAGAAGGTGCGTGCTACTTGGAAATGTTTTTTTATCTCCCATGGATGTGCCCTGGTTACTAGAAAATGAAGGCATATTGCCTGAAGTTGACACTTCTTTATAGCTTCTGTTACAAAAGCATATTTAAGATGGTCCATCAAACCTAGATCATATTATGAATGTGTCTGTATAAGTTTATGGTAGGCACATACATGCATATGAATTTTCTTCTCAATAAGGTCAGCAGAATATACACTTGATATGTATAATATGAGTACCTACATATGCATGAATTTGCATAAATACCACATAGTTGACTAATTGCCAGTATGTGTCCACCAGAGAAAAATCTGTTTTCACATGGACATACTTACCTGCAATATACCTGTGTGTGTGTGCTACTTTAAGAAACAGGTACTTAAAAATCAGTGTTCCTTTTATTTTTGCTTCATTAAAATCACAATATGACTTAGTAATAAATAAAAATAACATTACTAAAATTTATTTAACTACTCTAGAAAACATTCACTTAATTCACAGAGGTTAAACTTTTCAATATTTACTAAATAATAGGTTTATTCAATTCATGGACACTCTTCCCTATAGAGGACAGCTGGTGGAGGAATCGCCATCTGCTGTAACAGAAAAGGCAGCAGGTCAAAGCTGGAGGAGGCTGGGAAGGAGACCTTGCTGGTGTTGGTCCTATGCAGATCACAGCCTAGAGCGTTTTATGGTGCCCCTCTCCTCGGCTCCATGGGGCTACACTGAGTTGATTGACTCAATGGCCCAAGAGAGCAGCAAACCCCCCAACATCCTCCGTAAAGGAAACATGCTGGCCCATCAGCTGGGGGGGAGCTGCTAACTGAAAGGGCGGCAGTTACAACACATCCAGCAAGTCCACGGGAAATGGTCACCAGGTTTCTTAAATAGGAAAACAAACAAAGGAAAGACAAACTCCCTGCCATCAAATCTATTCTCCCTCATAGGAACCTTACAGAAGAGAGTGGAACTGCCCTTGTGGACTTGTGAGACTGTCACTCTTTACCGGAGAAGAAAGAAAGCCTCGTCTTCCTTCCAAGGAGCAGTGGGTGGTTTTCCACTGCTGACCTTTCTAATAGAATCCAAACCAAAACTAGACAGAAAGAACATAGCGGGTAATCACATTCTGTCATATATCGGTTCACCATGTATTAGAACTGACTGGAAGGTGTCTGACAACAGGTATTTTCGATAGGGATGCATTTAATTTATTTAACTGATGAAATCACATTTGTACTCTTTTCTTTACATCATCTATAATGTCTCTTTATTACAGAAACAGCTCGTCAGGTGGAAAATAAGAGAGTGGATTGAAACTGAAATGGTAATATAGTATTATCTTGTATTTTTTTTAATTCCTGATGGGAATCAGGTACAATATATGTGACCGACCAGAAAAATAAATATTATTTGAAAAGGTTTTGGAGATTTGTCCTCATCAATAAAATATGACCAAAAAAGAAAAAAAATCGCCAATACTAAAATGAACATCCAAAAATGTACATGTTCTCAGTGTCCATTGAAGCATTTTTATATTCCTTTATATAGCTGGCTTACATTTTTTTGTTTGTATTCTTTTGTTTTGTTTTTTGGGGAGCATCACTGCCCTCTGATGGTGGGAGTAGAAGGCCCAGCCTTTGCTCCTGGGGAGCTGCTGCTGGAATTGAACCTCCATCCCAGTGGGCCACAGTCTCGCGCACAACCACAATGCCACCGGAGCTCAGGCCGGCATACATTTTTATATACTACATTTGCATACTAAAAAGTATATTTGGTCCTGTTTCACATGATTCTTTTGAAAATTGGAAGTTATTTTATTTTTATACTATTTTAAATAAGTACATCATTGAATTAAAAAAATCAATTTTCTGTTGGTTTCTATCATAGTAATATATTCCATTAATATTTTATCTTTATTGCATCTTTTTTCTACTGCACTATTTCACATATTGTAAAATTTTAAGAAAGGCTATAATTAATATTCTTAATGCTTCAAGGTAATATATAATCATCTTGAATACTGAAGAAAGGCTTTTAAGAGTCCAAAAGTATAATTTTACTTCTGTATAAAACAAAGAAGTAATCAGAAAAAAATTCAGATAAATAAAAATTTCCTATATTAAGAAGTTTGGGGCCACTATAAAATTTAATTTTCTTTCTATTTTTCCACTTTCTTTTTAAAAATATGTAGTTTTTATAATATAGGTTAAAGTTATATAGTTACTCCTTAAAAGTTTGAGTTCGGCTGAGCCCCGGTGGCATAGTGGTTGTGCGCGGGACTGCAGCCCACTGGGATGGAGGTTCAATTCCGGCTCCCAGGAGCAAAGGCTGGGCCTCCTACTCCCACCACCTGAGGGCAATGATGCCTAAAAAAAAAAAAAAAAGTTTGAGTTCAAAAGAGAATTTTAGAGATAAAATATGACTCCATTGTAGGCTAATACAATGTACATTAAAAAAAGGGAAACATTTAATTCACTGTCCAAATGATCTCCAATAATAATTTAAAAATTTCTTTAACTAAGATTACATAAAATTCAATTTTTACAATTTTAACCCTCATGTAATTATCAAAACTGCAATTATATCAAAGGAAAATGATTTGCACAATGGCCTAAGCTACATTAATATAGGAATAGTCCCTACAGTTTAGAACCCAGATTTCAGAATGGAATTCTGGACCAGTAAAGAGGAGGAAGTATTCAATAGGAACCAAGATATGCAACCATAAATTCCTTGGTTCTCTGAAAAGTCTACCACTACATATTTACCTAGTAAGTTCCTTTAAAGCATTTTCAGTTTATACACCATCTCTACTTAAATTCTACCCAGGCAGTGAGTCCTGGTGTTATGAATACTTTATTTTTGTACAACCAGTTTTATTTACAGCCCCTGTAAACTGATAAACTAAAAATGTGAGGTACATACAATCATTTGGAACAACACTTAGACACTAGTTTGGGAATGTACATCAAAAGACTATTATATTCTTTATGGTTATATTAAAAGATGTTTTATTGTATCTGAAGGCACTTCTTAAATATTTTCTTTTGGTTAAAAAAATTACTCTATGTAATAGATTGGAGGCTTGGTGGTGCAGTTATTAAGTGTTGGGCTGTTACCTTCAGGGTCAGCAGTTCAAAATCACCAGCTGCTCCACAGTGGAAAGAAGAGGCTTTTTATTCCCACCAACAGTTACAGCCTCAACAACACACCGGGCAGTTCTCCTCTGTCCTGCAGATCCAGGATGAGTCAGAGGGGACTCAATACTGTGAGATGCTTTCCATTTTTTTCCATAAGCTAAGACAAACATTTGACTTGCTTATGGGAAATATAACCTTCAACTAACTATTCCTAATTAAATACCAATTCAATTTAAAGACAGATTCAGGAAGGAAGCTTGTTTGCAAGTGAGGAACTCTATTTCTGTGAAGCAGAAACAAGCATGTGTGTGTCACTCTCCGCAAAAAAGGTCAGACTATGTAAGATACAGCGATTTCCAACCTCATTGTATCTGTCCAGGAGGGTTAACAATGAACTATAAGAGTTCTTTTCCCTGTAATGTCGTGACTGCTAATTTAAACATTCTATGTACTTCCTAAATTCTGTGTACTTGTCTTGTATAAGGAGGTAGGCTGCTAGCAGTTGCTAGCATATTTAATTAATTTAATCTGAACACACAACTTAAAAATCTCTTGGAAAATTGTTATTTTTTCTGGGCTGCTGTTCTCCAAAAGAGTATAACACAATTTTTATTGCACTTCTTCTTTGATATGTCCTATCTCAAGACTTCTGTTTTTACCTCAACCTTGAAATAATTTGTAATGCTAATGCAATTCTTTATTGAAAGTACTTCCAAGTGCTTTTTAGGTATGTGAACAAATATCCGTATTGCTATTAATAAAGTCTAATTCCAAATTTATTATATTTCCATGCAGGTATATTTATTTCAGTAAGTTAGTTAGGCCTGTATGAAGTCTGGTCTGGGTCTCTGGTTTGGGTCTTTTTACTTCACTGCATCGGCGGCAGCCTCCTCCTCTGAGCGTTTACCTTTCTGTTCGTGTTTGGGAGCAGCTGCCGTCTCCTTGTCGTCCTTCTCTTTCTCTTTGGCTTTGGGTGATGCCTTCTGGACTTCTTTAACTTGGGTACTTGTTTGCTTCACTTTCTCCTGTTTCCCACCTTTCATTTCCTTTTTTGTCTTTTCTTCAATTTTTTCCTTAGTTTTAGCTTTCTTCTCTTCTGTGAAAAGATAAAGAAAAGTTTACTTTCTTTTGTTTATTTCACAATATCATATTTCGTCTTTTCTCAGACATTGAGAATATCCATGGAGAAAAGAAACAAGAGAGAGCAACAGAAATATAGTGTCTTTGACGTACATGCTTAAGGATTCATTCCTAAATTTCCCATTTTAAATTAATCTATTTATTTGTAATATCTAAATGTCACAGTTTAAGAAGTGCTCTCTGCTTCCTACAAATACATTGCTAACTTAAAATCTGAGGGTGTTTTTCTTAATTTTTACATACAAACAATATGTTTTAGGTTGGCAGCAACTTAAAAAATCAATGATCATAATCATCGGGGATATATGCAGGTATATTCAGTATATGCAGGTATATTCACTAAAAAAATCATGATCATATCAAAGATTCCAAATCCATCTCGTTTTGAAGGATCTGAAAACTCTCATGAGTTAGCCAAGAAATAGAATGCCAGCAGAATACTTTAGCATAACTTTCAGAGATACAAATGTAAATTTACTTGCATGGTGATTATTAACATGTATAAAATAATAAACTTATTGGTGAATAACTGAGAGACAATCAGTCTCTGGTGATTTGGCTGAAAGAGAGAAGAAATTAAGATATTCGCTCCTGTTTATCTCAATACAAAAAAGAACTATGAATTAGAGTATGTTTTTGATCTGGTGGCATAATGGTTATGCGTTTGTCTGCTAAGTGTGAAGTCAGCAGTTCAAAGCCACCCATCTGTCTGCATGATAAAGATGAGGCCTTCTACTCCTGAAAAGAGTTACAGTCTTGGAAACCTAAAAGGGACAGTTTCTCTCTCTCCTGTAGTGTCTCCAGTAGTCACAATTGACTGATGGTTGGCAATGTGTGAGATTCATCAGTAAATCAACTGCTATGTTGAAATTATCTTTGTCATTTGCCAGTGAAGTATGAGTTTTTGGTTTGTTTGCTTGTTTGTGTGTTTGTTTTAGACTTTTGTTGTTGTTATCCATGTTGAATCATCTGACAAAGAGTGACAATCAAGTCTCTTGACTTTGACATAATAAATAATCATTTGGTACTAAGTCAAAGTGACATGAATTATGAAGAAGAGAAGCATGGAATCGGGAAGGCCCTGCAAGATTAACTCAAAAAATCAAAATTCTTTTGGACATGCGTTTAGGTGACTGGACCAACTCTTCCCCAGTTGCTATTTTCGAAAACTTTCCAATATTGTTGATAACGTGTTTGGGAGAGGGGGCTATCTCCATGATTAATAAATTTGAGAATGATAGTCCAGGTCCTTTTCTTTTTTATTCACTTTTTCAAAGCTATAATAGAATGAGAATCTTTAAGAAAAGTGATATTCTACCCATTGCTTAAAGAAGTTTTATAACCACAAAACTCATACAAACATCATCAATGTTCTCCATAACCTCCAATATCATAATAGCTTATATAATTTTAATCATGGGGGAGGGATTTTCTCTCTGTCTTTTAAACCATTTCTCAATCTCTTTTGCTGTTTTCCCTCTGAACCTTAAAGGGCACTTATCCATTCCTGTAATCTAAATCATGAGCTCTCTACAGCCGTTTTCAAATCAAGCAACCTCATTGTATAATCCTTGTCAAAAATGATTATTCATTATATGCCTGAAAATAAAGTTATATTACGAAGACCCCAATCGAAGACTCTTTCTGTTAGCTAACAAACTCTTCTATAAAGCCTATTAGGACCTGAAATCAGAGTTATTTGCTGAAGTTCTAACACCAGCTGGAGACTATGCCTAACTAAAGAAATTTAGCAAAACATGCCTAACTAAAGAAATTTAGCAAAACACTTAAAACATTCACATATCTGACCTAGCGATATCTCTACTCTTATACTGTCTTCTTAAGCATCTCTTCCTCTAATAGACTACTTCTTGCTTATTGAATAGCTGATACATTTTCCAGATATTTAATCTCTTCATCTTCAATTCACATGTAACAAAAGGCTCTACCACTGGAATCAAACATTCTTTCCTCTAAATTTCCATTTGCTTGAACATACACTAATGCAAACAGTTCATTCTGTTTCATATCTTGAAAGCCTATGGTGATTTATATATAACTATGATGCTGGTAACAATGCCACTGGTACTTCAAATAACATCATATTCACCCGCAGTGGAGGAGGGTTCAAGGGATTCTTCAGATTTGAAGAGGTATGGATTGCAGCATAATACAGTAGTACACCAACACAGGACCACAACAATATTCAGCATAACCGGCTGTCAAGAAGATTTTGCACTACAGCTCAAAGAAAACACCAGAATCCCAGCAGATGCACGCGATTTTTGTAAATGAAAGCAGTTCATGTTTCGGTCACTCAGCATTAGTTTGCGTTATTAAACCTGCTGCGGCTGTGTTCCAATTGTTTTGCTACTGTTTTCTTAGTTTTGTGGCTTTTTGTACTTTGATAAAAACCATGGGTCCTAAGAAAGAGATTTTTGAAAAGAATCATCATAAGGAATGGGTTAACTGTGTCATCAATCTTGATGATAATTTAGTAAGTCCTTTTAGAAAACAGTGAAGGTAATGCCAACAGCACACCACGTTAGACAGCTGTTTTGTTTTTAGAAAAGACCAGCAGGTCTTGGTGAAAAAAAAAGAAAAGGCAAGGAAGGGGGAAAATCTCCCCAAATGCAGCTACGAGTTGACTTTATGGAAGGGGATTCTCCTTGCAAACAATGACTCTCTCTCCATACCTCCTCTCCACACCCGTGGCCACAGATCCCGATCCTCATCCATCTCAAGGTAGGGGCCATCCTGTAGTTGCTAAAAACTTGAATGCTGTGTTTCTTATTTAAATTATTTAACTCTGAACTTATTTACTTTGACATTTCTGTGACATGTTTTGTATATAAAGGCAAGGTAGAGTTAAAACTTGATGGTGGAGAACGTTTTAATCTGTTTTCAGTTACTTTTGGGAAAATTTGATTTGGAATTCAACTGCATCACATCTCTGGGCGTTCCTTCCAGAACAGATGAGCATGGAGGCTCCGCGTTCTACTGTAGAGCTCTACACCATTGTGATGGGGAGGTTGTGTGTCAACTTGCTGGGTAGCAAGACAATTTCCTACTCATGGCGTCACTGATGGCGTCTTCTGTGGCCTATTCCATTTGACATCCACCGAGACAAGGTGACATATGTTCCTTTCCTTCCCGAGTCTGCTCTGTCCAGATGTGGATTTGCTGCCCGTAGTATTGCCTGCTGGTACCTAATAGCAGTCTGCCATAATATCCCATCTACTGATATCTCAGCATTCACCCGCCAAGGCGTTTTGCCCTCTCCCTCCTCCCCCTGGGTTCATTTTGTGTGTTCCTGGACTCGCACCCTCGCCACCACGTGACTCAGGAAAAGCGTCCATTTCCCAGGCCTGTGTGAGTGGGAGAAGGCTTCCAGAGATCTGTCCCCACAAACTTAAGCTGCACTGGGGTTGCACGCTCTGCGGTTGTGAGGGCCATTTTCTTGATGTAAATTTCTCCTTCCATACAAATGTAAGTGGTCCCTGGTTTGGTTTCTCTGGCGAACCCCCTAATCTCAGAGTGAGGGAACCTGAGCCCCTATGCTGGAGCTCTTCGCAGCCATAGCAGAGTCGGTGTAGGTGGTGCAGGGCTGGGTGACCTTCTTTCTGTTCTGTTCTATGTTGCATCACCAGAATGACAACGTCCACAAAACTCTCAACCCGATCGTCTCTCCTATCAGACTGTGAAAAAGTTGAGGAAATGTATTTTTTATATATCATCAGGGTGTTTAGCACAGTGCTTTCTTCAGAGGGGGGGGGGGGACAAACTTAATAAGTTAGTAATTTTGATTAAGCCAACAACATTTACAAACTCCACTCAAGTTTCAAACATTTTTGATTTCCCCTGATGCTGCCCTGATCTTTATCTAAAACTCATGGCATTATATTGAGGCCACCTGGATAATTCAGGCCAATCTCTCTATTTTCAACAACTAGTTGAAGAAGACAGACTCACCACTATTGAATTGATTGCTGCTCCTATCCACCTGTGGCGCCAGGCAGCATTGTCTTTGGGGAGTTTTGATTAGTAACCTGAACCCCTGCCCAGTTCTGTCTACACCAAATGGTAAAGATCAGGAAGCCAACATCCTTCTTACAATACACTGCAACGCTCTTCAGTTTCCTCTCAGTTTTTCTGATACAACTACTTCAAATATTCAGTTCTGCTCCTCTTTTAGATATTAAAATTTAAATGTAAAATAAAATTTATATAGGTAAAGCACTAAATTCTACCAATCATCTGCCACCTATAATCTAATTGTAAAGACAAAGCATTTAGTAATGCAAATAGCAAGGGGATATTACCTTTCACCATTGTCTTTGTTTCTGGTTTTTCCTTTTTCTCAATTTTTTCCTTGTGAGTTCCTTAAAAACAACAAAATTACATTAGTTTCCAATTTCATTATAATTCAAGATTGTTTTCTCTTTAGTTAATTTTTATAGCCATCAACACTACAGGTTATCTTGAAGATGTGTTAAGTTAATGAGCCTTGTTTAGGAATATAGCGCTATCAATGTAGTAAGAATAGCTGTGTGGGATAAAATTTACAAGACTCGGCATTAAGCCTTAAAAAGAATAAGAAACCTAAATCCACTCTCATTTTTTCAGCTAATTTTCTTAAGTAGATAAATATTTCCTGAAAGACAATGGAAGAGGTACTTTATAAGAACTTTTTGAAATGATATACTATCATGTCAGAAAGAAGTACTCTTTTTAGGATTTACAAAAGAAAGTACTTCATTCAGAACTTGAAATTAAACTCATCAAGTGTTATTCAACAAAGGCACAATTGACATTTAGGAAGGAATAAAGAACGTAGTCTTCCTGGACCCTGTTTATTGAATGATTATAGACTGCCACCCCACATCATTCTGACAACTAAAACTTTTCAGATATTCCCTAAGGGAGTTGAAAATCATCAGGACAGTACAAGGTAATAAAAACAAATTACTGATTAAATGTTCCTTCTTAATTGACAAGTTGTCAGAAGCATTACATCATTTTATTGTTTGTAATAAACTAATAAATCAATGTTAATTTATTAACTTCTATTTTATTTACAGACACTTGTAAAAGTTCATATTTTTCAACAATGTAGATAACAGAATTCTGAGAACTACAATATGTACATCTTATATTTATATCCCAAATATATTTGATTGTAGTGTTTGCTGTTTCTTGAATCAAAAGATGAGACACATTTTAAAAATCCATTTTCTATTAGTTACATTTTCCTTGAACTCTTTGAAGCTTCATTGTATAGTCTTTCAACATTTACATACATGTGGCATATTGGAGAATAACAAAGAATATGAAAAATATATTAGATGACATTTACTTAAACAGTTGATATTTAAAAAGGCAAATTATTAGAGATACAAATCTATGCCTCAATAATTTACTTTTTCTATCTATATAATAATAGGAATAATGGACATTAACTTTATAAGGCAGGGAAATATGCTTATGATGTTTATTAGGAAAGTTATCTTTAAACATAGTTTGAGAATAGTTAGCCTAGAATCTTGGTGACCAAATATGTACTTCATAGAAAACTTAAAGTGAAGGTCCAGTAGAAAATTGATTACTAATCATTGTGGCAGAACTATTGGGTCCACAGGTTGGTAGTTCAAGTTCACCCAGTGTAAATGCAAGGTGTGATGATAAGTATGGTGGAGCTGTTATGAATAGTTCATAATTAGATGTCAATATGCTCAGTAGGGCTATTAATGAACAAAGGCATCACGTCTCTGGAGGAATGAGCATATCCAGTTTTCCCCAAAGTCAACTGTTCTATTTATTGTTCACTCGTTTAAGAAGATTGTAATGGCTTGGGCATTGTTGGTAGGGTAACTAGTCCATCCAGAGCACAATTTATAAGCGGTCATGGGGTTGTAGTAGTGTAGATTATTTTATACAGAAACAGGCAAAAATCTGTTGCTGTCAAATCTGTTCTAATTAATTGTGACTCCATAGGTTACAGAGTAGAGCTGTTTCACAGGGATTGGGTTTTCTTGACTATACTATTTCAGAAGGAGCCGTGCTGTTATAATGGGTTGTGGGTTGGGCTGCAAAACACAAGGTCAGTAGTTGGAAACTGCCAGCTGTTGTATGAGAGAAAGATAAGGCTTTTTATTGTCATAAACAATTAAACTAGAAAAGTCTCACTGCCATCAAGTCGAATTTCACTAAGCCTATAAGGAAGGCAGTGTGGTGGTTATATAATCTATTGTCAAGTTGAGAGGATTACTAGTAAAGGGATCGACAGTCTAGCCTGTCAATCATTGTGTAGCCAAGGTGGCCTCTGTGTGGATATGGCGTTCCCCCTGAGAATTCTGGGAAATCCTGCATTTCCTCCTCGGAGGAGGAGACACACTCTTTCTCTCTGCTCACTCCCTGAGAGACACTCTACTGACAAGACAGATGGCACTATGCTGATAGACTCATTCCCTGGTAACTGGAGGTGTCCTACCAGAACTGAGATATTACAATACCACTGGATCCACAAGACTTCCCACCCACTGGTCTGTAATTTTCCCTACATTCTGCATTATTGTATGTGTTTCATATTCTGAAGAGGACTTTTTAGATTGGTATTGGACATATAGGCTAATATCGAATTTATGGACTTGATCTGGGATATTTTCTCAATATTACACTCCTTTTATATATAAAGTTCTTTCTTAGACACATACGAATGTCTGTGGATTTGTTTCTCTTGTCTACCCAGACTAACACAGGTAGGTTAGAACTGTCCCCATGAGTTTCTGAGATTGCGATTCTTTAAGGACATAGAAGGCCCCATCTCCCTCCTGGTGGTTTGAGCGTTCATATTGTAGGCCCATGCAGCCACTATGCCACCAGGTATAGGTAAAGTATTGTGGTCTCAGGAGCCCACAGGAGTGGTTCTGCTCTGTTCTATAGCATCTTTTTCAATCAGAAGTCACTGAATGGCAGCAGGATTTTGATTTTTGTTTTGGTGCCACATCATACACCAAAATCATTCCCCGAGTCTTAATCTCAACCCTACCCTGTCAACCTAAAAGATCACAAGGTAATAAGACACAACAGTTGCTCTGCTCCACACAGCCCTGCCTTCCTCCCAGGAGAAGGTCTAGAGCCATCCTGTTCTTTTGTTGATATTGTTGTTGCTCAGTGTTCTCTCAGTCCTATCCCCCCTCTTTGAAAGAGGTTGGAAAAAATTTTTACCAGTGGCACATCGGTCATGGACCTAGTTAACACAGTCTCCAGAACTCCCAACAGCTCAACAAGAACAAAACAAGAATCCAGATGTGAAGCGGAAAAAAGACAACAACAGAGAGTTCACCAAAACATTAAGTACAGATGGCTAATAAACACAGGAATACAGTGCTCATGATCACTAGCTATCCAGGAGATACAAATGAAAACCACAGAAGACACCAGCTCACACCCACAGTGCTTGCCCAATGCTAAAACAAGACAAGTAAAAATGGACCACAAGTGCTGGAGATGATTGGGAGAGGATGGAACTCATAGGCATGTTGGTAGACTTGTGAATAGATACACTCACTATGGGGGAAAAAGTATGACGTTGAAAGCAACTGGAAATGGGAAGATGTCTGAGACACAATGTGGGTGGTTTTATGCTTTCCCTTGTTTCTAGCGGCACAGCTCACAGCAGCAAAAAGCTGGAAGCAGCCCTATTGTCCAACAGTGGAAGAATAGATTAAAGAAAATGATGACACATGCACGCAATCCAGTAATGCAAAAATTATGTCATATTAAAGATCTAAGCACCTTAATTAAAGGGCAAAGATTATAAGGATTAAAAAGATAATCTCGTGATGTCCCCCATCCCCCAAAAAAATCCCAAAAAAGATAATCTCATGAAATAATCATGGCACAATTCAATTCAAGATAAATGTTTGGTTGTTTTGGGTTAAATTGTGTTTCCTCACATCATGAGTTAAAATTCTATATCCTGGATCCATGAATCTAATCCCATTTGACCTGGGACTAGATGTTATGTTAATGTCATATTGACTTGGATTCACAGTCAACCCCCAGTGGCACATCATATTAGGCAAATATATTGTGTCAGTCGGGGTAGACTAGGGGAACAAATTTCAAAGATACGCATATGGATATAAGGTTTATATATAAAAGAAATAGGACATTAAGAAAATATCCCAATACAGTCCAGTACAAAGTCATAAGTCTGATATTAACCCATATGCCCGTTATCAGTGTATAAAGTCTCCTTCTGACTCATGAAGTCACAGTTCAGTGGGTACAGAGTCCTGGCATCGACATGCATTCAATGGTGGCTGACGCAACTCATCGCTGGCAGGAGTCTCCCCAAGTCTTCTCCAGCTTCAGATGTCTGGTTCCATCAGAGCAAGGCCATGTGGCTTCTCCTCTGCCTCCTGCAGCATTTTGGATGCTGCCATCTTGTCTTGTTCCTGATTCATTGTCAACCACAGGGGGAGATAGCTTCTCATCTTCTCATCTTCTCATCTTCCAGGGAAATATCGCGAGATTTCCCAGGAGTCTCAGGAGAAAGCCATGCCCACATATAGGCCTCATTGGCTACTCATTGGCTATCTCCAGATTAACAGGCTAGACTCCACCTCTACATTTCAATCATAAAATTAAGATAAACACATAACTGCCATATATATTTTAAAAATCAAGCAAAAACAAGACTTCACAGTATTAAGAACAAAAATATCACTTGAAAATGAAGGTCTGAGCAATCCCTTCATTATATACATGTGAAAACCATTTTATACATGTGAAAACTGGATAATGGGTAAGGAAGAGTAAAGAAGAATAAATACTTTTGAATGAGGTGTTAGTAAAGAGTATTGCAACTACCCTGGTTGGCCTGAAAAACAAATCACTGTATCTTGGAAGTATAACCAAAATGTTTCTTGGAACCCAGGATGGCAAACTTTGCCTACTTCACTTTGAACATGTTCTTCTAAAATACAAGTCCTTGGAAAACGGTATCATGCTTGGCAGAGGGTGAGGAAAAAAGTTTAAGAACTCCTTGTGAGATGAATTGTTATGGCGATGCGACAACAGGCTCAAGCGTAGAGACAGTGGCGTGGATGGTACAGGTCAGAGGCAGGGTTTCATTCTGCTGTATCTGGAGCCGCGATGTGTTGGAATGAACTCCATGACACCTATCAACAATAGCAACTAACCAGCGAGTAGAATCGAACTTGATTCCTATGTTAATGAGGCCCTGTCAACCCAAGATGTGTTAAGAGCAACACATTGACAGTCACACAAGCCCGAATGGAGGAAGGCAGTTTCTAGGTGTAGATTACTGAGAATCTAGGAGTTCTGAGTGCTACAGAGACTGACACAGGGATTTTCCCCAAAAGCTGGTAGAGAGACACTTCCCATGTAATCAATTCAGTACAAAAAATTCACTGCCATTGAGTAAATTCTGACTCATGGTGACCCTGTAGGGCAGGGTAGGGTAGCCCTTGTGGGTTTGCAAGACTTAGGGGACTAGACAGCATGGTCACTTTTGCTGGCAGCAGCTCGTGGTTTCAAGCTGCTGACCTTGTGGTTAACAGCCCCAACAGATAGCCACTACTCCGCCAGGGATACTGCCATGGAATGCACTGCACTTATCCTCTTGTACATTGAAGAAGTAAATGTCTGCTCTTTAGAGTGCTCACCTGTCGTCCTGTTTTCTAACTGCACTAAGAAATGAAGACAATGGTCATATAAAATGTGAATTTCACAGACAGAAATAAAAGAGCACAACTGATATGTAAAAACAGCCATAAGACTAACACCATACCTTTCTTTTGAGGTTTTTCCTTTTCCTTTCCTTTTTCTTTTTCTTTTCCTTTGGCCTTTTCTTTTTCTTTTTCTCTCTGTGTCACTGTAAAGAAAGAGAATATTGCCCATTTAAATAAAAGGTATAAATTATAAAATGGTTACATGGCAGTTTTTGATATCAAAGTTCACCAGCTACTTTCTGAGATCTACTTTTAGTTTCCAAGAGACTTTACATAGAATTTTCAGCTTCAAAATAATTGCAGTTCTATTTTTATGCATGCAATTTTGATTTGGGATTTAATCATAGCCTACGACAAAAAAAATTTTGTCTGATTATCTGATGACAAAGATAAGGCAATCCCCCCCAGCTTTTCCAAACTTTAAAACACATCTTCTTAGAGAAAAAAAAAATAACATCTGAAATCATGTCACATGTCCCAGATATCTAGCTTCAATCTTGGATGAACATTGTAGATATAGAGAAGAACAGAGAAAAACTTTTAAAGCTCAAACAAGAATAATCAAGTGAAATAGCTTATGTTAAGCCTCTACAAAAATATTCCACTGTAAAAATTTATGAAATGTGGCCCATGATGATATAAGGATCACAATGAAGATAATTAAATTTAGATTTAAATCATAATCACACTTCAAACTTAGACACCTTTAGTTGCCTTACATGGGCCTTACCCTGGTTCCTCTCTCATTTTTCTTCTCTGTTTATTATCCCAGTGCTTTTCATTGTACTTTGTTGATAGTATTCTACCTATTCTTTTCTCCAACACTACATTTTGTGCCACTCATTTATTTACACAAAGATACAGAAAGCAGACCAGCAATGGCTTAAATGTGCCACTCAGCAAGATTAGCTGCATCCCTCCGGTCGAGAACCCAGTCATCTAGTGGATGATAGATGCCAAGCAAATATCAAGAAAGACAGGGCATGTCAGTGCATAAAACATCGTCTAAGTTTTTGCTGTTCATGGGGCATACCTCTTCTTCGAAGTAACATTTGAACCTGCAGACAACGAGAAGCAATTACCCTACTGTGATGATTAAGATTTTGTGTCAACTTGACTGAGCCACGGTTCTCAGTGGTTTGGCAGTTCAGACTTGATCATTCTCCCTCCTGTGACTTACACAATGTAATCCTTTCCACAATGGGATATGCTATGAACAATTCATCGATCCCAAGAAGTTTTGGTTGAGATACACACTTATTGTGATGACAGTCCCAATGGAATCAACAGAAAGACTCTTCTCTGCTGGTGTGGCCCGCTATACATGTGTGCTATTGAAAAGCTTTACTTGTTTTTGCTGGAACCACAACCTGCATTTGGCTCATTGAACTCTGGTTCTTTGGAATTAAGCCTATATCCTGTCATACTTCCTGCTGATCATGGAATTGTTAGTGCCTGCCATTTGACCTGCCAATTTATATTCATTCTCTTCTTCAGCCACCTCTCTGTCACTCTTGGTTCCATCCACCATCACAACTTTGTATGTCAGGAGACACCTCCAGTCTTCTGACCTATGGATTTGTGAGCCACTTTTAAATTTAAATTTCTATATATACTTACATAAACTCCAATAGTTTTGCTTCTTTAGAGAACCCAGCCTAAGATGCCTACTAAAGGTATAAGAGAATGTTGCTTTTCTAAGGAGGTGAAACATGATTCTCTTTTGAATCCATGAAATATTAATAAGCTCACAATTTTTTTAAGGTCACCGAATCTTTAGATGAAGATATGTTTCCCTGAGGTTAATGTTTCCTCTATGAGAAGCTGATTAGAACATTCACATACTACTTTTAGTACCTCCTTTATTATTTTTCACGATGTCTGTCACATAGTTGATGTTTTATTAATATAAAAATATTACATTGCTCTGGTAATCTGACTTTTCTTTTTGCAAACTTTTATATATCAGCTGACTTGTATTTAATCATCTTATATACCAGTTATTCCTCTGGAATGATTCATTCCTTTTATATAGAAACCTCATATCTACTTTTACTCAACTTCTTTCACTCTATTTATCCTGATACAAGTGCGTTCTCCACTATAGACTTCTCCTTTATCTCCATAAAATACCATACCATTCAATGGTACCATTCTAATTTAGCACTTAAATCTTAATACCAAAATTGTTCATATGTCTGTTTCACAAGTAAATAAAAACTCTTTAGGAACGGCTTCATATTATTTTTATTTTGTTTCCCTAGGTCATGAAGGGTTTCTATCACTTAGAAGGCTCAAAATAAATATTGTTAAATAAACAAAATTATAAAATATGATCAGCACTTCAAACTATTAGCAATGAGTTGGTTGCTCATCCACTAAAGGAGTTTCAGATTGATATAGGTACTGGCATAATGGTATAATTAATATAAAATTAAAAGGGTGAATAGATTGAATTCAAGCTGGAATTAGTTATAGAAATAGTTCTTTCTGTTAATATTTATTTTCTAGTGAAAGTCTATGTAGGGTTGATGTCATACAGTTGCATGTAATGGTTAAGGTCTATGTCAACCTACTAACTGCAAACTAAACTAAACTGTCCAACTACTAACTGCAGACGGGGGTGGAACCCAATCTATCAATCTATCAATCAGGTCACAGTCTAAAGACACTTTCTTGAGCATTTGTTATGACAGGTTCTTAACAGTGTGGAGTTCTCTTTGACCTTTGGCCTTCTAGTGGAGCTAGATCATGCATCTGGTTCCTGGATACAGTATTGCATCATTTGTCAATCTAAAAAGCAGTCACAGCAAGATAGATTCACTTATCTCACCTTGGAGCCATTTACATCTGCATCTACCAGCCTGTATTCCCCTCCTCATCCATCTTTAGCACTCTGTCATCCTGCTTTCTATGCAACAGCTTCCTCTGCTACATGAGTCAAGAGAAGCCTGTCTTGAAATGAAGTGGATTTACCTGCTTCTACAACTGTAGTTCATACCATTAGGTGAACCTAAACTACTTCTACATGTAATTTCACAACAAAAGCCTATTTCTAGATAAAAAAAAAAACATATAGCTGTCACCAACTTTGCTGTCCTACAGAGCTTAACCTAACACAGTTTTTAAGCATTTCAGCATTTATTTGATTTTTTATAGAATTCATTAGCTTACTAATAATTCAAACCTAGTAAGAAACAAAGGGTACCTGGTTGCACAGTGATCCATTATTCAATCCCACTAGCTGAATCCAGAAGAAAGATGTAGCAATTTGCTTCTGTAAAGATTTAAGGCCTTGGAAAGCCTCTGGGCAGATCTACTCTGTCTTACATGAGAGCTGTCAGTCAGAATCAATTCAAAGGTAATGGGCTTGGTTTTTTTATAATGAAAAGGGAGGGCGAGAGGCTACTCTAGACCAAGGATTAGTAAACTTTAAAGATGAAACCTATTCCTAATAACAACTTACCATATACACTCGAGTATAAGCCATCCTGAATAACAGCCAAAGCACCTAATTTTACCACAAAACTGCATAGATGGGCTGAGCCTCGGTGGCATAGTGGTTGTGCGTGGGACTGCGGCCCACTGGGACGGAGGTTCAATTCCAGCAGTGGGGCTGGGCTTCCTACTCCCACCACCGGAGAGCAGTGATGCCCCAAAAACCAAAAAAAAAAAAAAAAAAAACTGCATAGACACGCTGAAAAAGATTCAGAGCCATAAAAATGTTTTCAAAAATAAGGAACATGTACAATAATATTATAAATGAAACTATGATACTTTTATTTTTTGGGGGGACATCACTGTCTCTGGTGGTCGTGGGCACTACCCAGTGCTACTCCTGAGAGCTACTGCTGGATTTGAACCACCAAGCCTATGGACCGCAGTCCCGCACTCAACCACTTATGCCACCGAGGCTTAGGCCGATACTTTTATTTTTAATTTTACTTCCTAGCCACATGTAGATCCAAAAAGAGCTGTATATGACTTCAGAGCTCCAGTTTGCCAAGCCCTACTCTGGCCCATCCAAACACCAATTTTTCTTTCAAATAAGTGATTCCTTTAGGTGTTTTGATCTAGTATATTCACTATAAATATCTCTCTGTAAGAATGAGATTCAAGGCTGAGACCCAGTGGCATAGTAGTTGTGCATGGTACTGCAGCCCACTGGGATGGAGGTTCAATTCCAGCAGCGGCTCCACAGGAGCAAAAGCTCGGCCTCCTATTCTCACCACCAGAGGGCAGTGATGCCCCACAAAAAACTCCAAAACAAAACAAACAAAAGAATGAGATTCACTGTTTACATACATGGCTAAGGAGATTTATTGCAGTTTCATTGGATCAGTGTTAATTAAACTAAAACACAAAGGAAAATCTTGGGATAAATGAAGCCTCTTTTGCCATTCCTCAAGAGGAAACCGAGTTTGTGTGAGATTAACTGCACTAAAGGAACCCAGATTGGAAGGACTCCCTGGAGACAGTCTAATCTGTGCCTTGCTTCAGTGAAGGACTGGACCTCTCTCACCTCGGACAGCTGGTTGTCCATTCCACTGTAGGGTTTTCAGATTGACATGTGCACAGACATAAGTGGGGGAATTAATACAAAATCAAAGGTGCAAGGGGCTGAATCCTAACTTGAATTAGCATATAAATGTCTCTTACTGTTACCCTGGCGACAATCTGATTTCTTCCAGTCTACATTTTGATTTACAGACATCGTACTGTACACTAGAATTTCATTATCCCCCTCTGAAATGGCACTGCAAGTGCTTAGTGAAGCAGCTGCAACCATGTGCTCGCGGGAGCTGTTCAAAATGGCCGATAGCCATGAACACTTCTTGGACGGAAACTTCAAACTTTGGCAAAGATTGAATTTAAAATACCAAGTTTCAAAAATTCTTTCCTCACAACAAATGCACGGCTACTACTAACATAGTAATCATTTTAAAACAAAACATTAATTTGATACAATAGCTGCACTCGCTGATACATTGCTTTCCTTAGAAAACATAACCAGGCATTTTTCTAAAGAAGAGGAATACCAGACAGCTCCATCTGACAAGTTATCCAGACAGTTGCAACTCAAGACAATATAAGCTTTTTGCGCCTGCTAGAGCTTAATTTGCCTACCATCTTTATTTACAAGAAGGAAAAGTCCCCTTCATAGGCTGAAAATTAAAGGCAAAGGGCATCTACCAGTTGGCATGGCCCCGATGCTTGGAATCTGAGTTGCCCTGGTCCTGCTGTTCCCAGGCTTGCACACTCTCTGACCTTTCTCTGACCAGAACATTCAGCTCAGCTCCACTCTGAAGTGCATCTCTTGCCCACCCCAGATGGTCCCTCCACAGCCCTCTTCAAGCTGTGCTCTGTACTTTCACAGTGTGCTGAGTCCCTCCCGGCAGCCTGCCAGCCTGGCTGCGTGTCCGTGTCCTTTCCTGATGTGCCTCAGAGCCCACAGTGTGCCTGCCCCTGCAGTTCCAGTGGAGAAAACACTCCCTGGGGTCCAAACTATTGGCTTTGTGAACAAAGTCATGAGAGTTCTTTTCTAACCTTCAGTTAGAAAATCACAAGTGTTCCTGGCAATTTTCTGAAGTGGCGAATTGGGCAGACTATTATACTCTTCAAATTACAGTTAGCAACTTAATTTAATTAGTCCAAACTCCAAAACTTAAATTTGAATTCATAGCCACAAGACAGAAGTGATCTTGAGTATCCAAAGAGAAGGGAATTATTCTGAAGACACAAACCTAATGCATATGGAAAAATACCACAGGGCGAGTATTCCACAAACCTCTCATTCTTTACAATGCTGTATTAGAAAAGACTTTGGAGGTCATGTGAAAAGAGATTTTACCAACTTTTCTTTTATTGATTGGTCAACTTTTCCAATTTTGCCTTTTTTTCATATGTGGATGTGTAGCCATGTGGAGGTGGTGATTATTAATAATGAAGTACTTTATACATTATAAATACCATATGTGAAATAAAACTCCATACATTCCAATGGTATGATAAGTCACTTTTTATGAAAGAGCATGCTACACATTCATTTTGAATCCTGAAAACCTCTGTTTAGCATCCAGTCAATGCAAATACCAACTGTGTTATTCGACGTCAATGGGTATGTCCACGTGTCTTTTATGCCTTTTGTCAATAATGTGTAGCTTCAGTTCTGTGCTAAGTGAGATGGTTCATAATTTAAGAGAGGATGATGACCACAATAGGAACACACTCAAGGTAAGAAACTGATTGGAGATTGCATAATTCATCTTTCTAAGGAAATATTCTTGGACTTAATGTAAGCACTCCCTCATTGCCATCAAGTTGATTCAAACTCACAGTGACCTTATAGGCTCGAGTAGAACTGCTGCTATGGGTTTGCAAAGCCAATTTTTTTACAGGAGTAGAACACCTCATAGAACAGAAACACACAAACAAGCAAATAAGTGGACAAAGCACAGCTTAGCCTGAACTCCTTTGCTCACAGATAAGAGTTCACATCAGTGCACATGAAATTATTTGGAAAAGAAAATCAGTATTGGCTGAGCCCCAGTGGCGTAGTGGTTGAATGCAGGACTGCGGCCCACGGGCTTGGCAGTTCAAATCCAGCGGCAGCTCTCCAGGAGCAAGGCTGGGTAGCTCCCATGACCACCAGAGGGCAGTGATGTCCCCCTTCCTCAAAAAAGAAAGTAAATATCTCTGTTGCAAAACTAGTATTCTTTCTCCCAAACTGTGCTTATGCTGCGTCCTGAATCTCAGATCTGGTTCAAACTATAAACTACATGGCCTCTTCTGAGGCCATGTATGTTCATTTGGACTCTCCAGGCCCACTAACTACAAGCTATCCTTCGGGTATTAGACTTCACACTTCTTTTTATATAATGAAATTGCATTTATTAATATATTGCAATGAAATTAGACAATTACCCTGCAATAACCTTATCTGATACATATTCTTTAAATTGGAAAATAGGTACTTTAATTCCAAAGTATTCATTATGTTCTCAAATCCGATTTAATCGTATGGGTCATTTCCCTGTCATCGGGGACTGCATAGTCACAGCAAGAATTGGAGTCCCCACCTCATAAGGGAGCAATCACCATGGAGGAGGCAGCACATAACTGTGTGTGCAGCTTTCTGGTCTCCTTTTTCACAGTTAGCTTTCACAGTGGCCGGAGCAAGCAAACAAATGTTTTTTTCCACTCGAAGGATTGATCAAGCACAGCTGAGTAGGCCAAACCATCAACATTATAAAAGAGAGGGTGACGGATATGTAGACTTTGAGGATATTTGTTTAAAGGATCTTTAGATTAATTTCGGGCTGAGCCCCGGTGGCGTAGTGGTTGTGCGCGGGACTGCCGCCCACTGGGACGGAGGTTCAATTCCAGCAGTGGGGCTGGGCCTCCTACTCCCACCGCTGGAGAGCAGTGATGCCCCCCCCCCAAAAAAAAACTGTAAGATAGATTAATTTTCATGACCTTCCTTGTCAGCCTGTGATTCGAGTCAGGCAGAAAGGTAAGGAGTCGATAGATGGCTGGCTAACTCACAGTTTGGTGACCTCAAGGGTGACTGTGCAATCCATACAGGGGACACCTGAAGGCACAGACTCAGCAATCAGCTTCTACAAAGATTTCTGTTGTCTAGCAGATAGGTTCCAATTCATAGCACCTCTGTATAACACAGTAGAACTGTTCTGTGGGATTTCACAGGTCATAGCTTTTATGAAAAAAGCTCCCCTGGGCTTTTCTCCGGCAGAGACAATGGTGGGTTGAAAGTGCCAGTCTTTCGGTTAGTGGCCAAGTGCTTAACCACTGTAGTGCCAGCACTCCTCCTTTCTTTCACAACATTCATCTGACTTTGCATGTCATGTTTGTTGGGCTTCCCAAGTGCCCCTTTAAGAAGCTTTGGTGGTCCAATGGTTACAGCTCTAGGCTGCCACTGACATTGATGATTGCAAAGCAGCAGCCAATAGGCAGGAGAAAGTTGTGGAAGCCAGCTTGCATGAAGAGTACAGTACTCTCCTCACAGAGGGGTCACAGGGAAGCGATGAGCCAATCAGGGTGCAGAATACACAGACGAAACACATAACTTTCGTCTCCCTTTTTGGTGGTTCCTTCACCCCGATATTATGACCTCAATTATATTTTACAAATCAGATTAGACCAGAGCAAGCACACAGCTCCAGACAAGAACCTGCAACACAGGGAGTCCAGAATAGATCAACTCCTCAGGGCCATCAAGGAGAGTACAGAAACCAGTAGAATTAGGGGAGGGGGGCAGAAATGGGGAGTCGATCACAAGGATCAATTAGAACCCCCTCCTAGGAAAATGAATAAAGGAAAAGTTGGTAAGGGGCAACGAAAAATGATGTATATACAGAAAAAAATAATCTATAACTTTTCAAGGCTTTGTGAGGGAGACCGGGTAAGGGAGAGAAGGAGAAGAAATCAGGAGCTGATACAGGGGCAAGTGGGAAAAGAATGCTCTGAAAAAGATGATGGCACATATGTGATTGATAAACTGGATGAATGTATAGATTGTGATGAGATGTAAGATCCCTGAATAAAAATGTATTTTTAAAAGATTACAGTTCAGGAAACCCTACAGGGAGCTCTGCTCTGCCCTGTAGGTTCGCTATGAGCGAGAATCGACTTCATGGCAATGAGTTAAATGGAAGCATAAATATTATCTGAAACCTAACCATTATCTTTGCAATTTCATAAAAGGCAAAATAGCATACAGTAAGCAAACACCCACATAGAAGAAAAATAATTTTTAATTAGTCTTCTCTGGATAATTAGATTGTGGTTATTATTTTATTTTAGTTTGCATTTTCTAAATTGCCCCAAATAGGTCTATATTACTCTCGTCGCATAATGCCTACTGTTATTTAAGATTACACATCACGAAGAGCTCTTGTTTTCTTCAATTGCCACTGACCAAATAAATTTGACATCACAATGTTTTAATTAAATCAGAATCATTATATCGCCATAAATACACACACACACACATATATATATATATATATATTTCAAATGTAAACTTTGTCTAGAGGAGTCCACTACATATGAACAAAAAAAAGGGAAAATATGTGCTCCTTCGCTCTTTTATTACTTTAGCAATTATTGTGTCTGTGCTGCATGCTTTGCTAAGTATTAATATTATTTTGAATTTAGTGTAATTAATGCAAATACAAATTGCAGGCTGGTAGGGAAATTAGACACCATCAAGATGAATTGGTCCAGCCACAGCTAAGGAAGCACAGCACGGATACATGTGATAGTGGCAGAGCTGTCCACAAAGACACCGTGAGTTAGATCAACCTGTCCATGTCCTCAGTGAGTTGATCTGTTATATCTATAGATCCACAATAACATATGGCCACAAAATGCTTGAAAGGGTAAAGCCCAAGAAGGAACCTCTACCAAAGAGCCAAAATAACCCCAACGCGGAGTAGCAGAGGCTACTAACCAGTGCTAGAACTACTAACAGTGCTAGAATCTGCTTCCAAAGTATAAGCAGATGTCCAGCAGGCAACTGAGTCATTGGTAGTTCAATGGTAGAAGGCTTACCTTTCAGAACAGTTTCAAATGCCAGAGACCTCGAACTGACTCACAGCCAAGACTGTGCATGCCCAGCTACCAGTGGTGGCCTGTGCGTTGCTATGAGGCTGATCTGATTTCAGTGGAGCTTCCAGACTAAGATAGACTAGGAAGAAACGTCTTGTGGTTTACTTCTAAAAGTTCAGTAGATAACACCAGTCTGAGCAGGGGCATGGTAAAGGACTGGGGAGCATTTCACTGCACTAGCCATCTACAACACCCACCACATCGACAACACAGAGACTGGAGAGGAAGGATGTGCTGATGGGAGAAAACAGTGAGAGCAAGAGCAGAGCTATGAGACATTGGCAGTGTTGGCTTAGGGATTACTCAAATAGTTCAGTCTGCAAATAGTATAAAGGGAGTTGATGGGGTCAAATAGATTGTGGGTTAGGGGAAATAAAGCGTGCAAAATTGACAAAGTGGTAGTGTCATGCAGTGGTTGTGCTTTGGGCTACTATGGAACTCAAAGGTCAGCGGTTCAAAACTAACAGTTGCTCCCAGGGAGACGGATGAAGTGTTCTGCTCCCATCCATAGTCACTGTCTTTCAACCTCCCAGGGGCAGTTCTTCTTTACAGGGTCAACAAGAGTGGAAACCAACTTGATTTTGTCCTGGTTTCATTCGTGATCTTATGAGGACAGCATTGTATGCCAGAATAGAAAATGTGGTTTTTATTTCCTGGGGATTGAGAGGAAAACTGACAGATTTGAATAGTGGGTTTATGACAGATTTGAGGAGATAAAAGCAAGAGACTCGGAGCTGCTCTCAAAGTCTGAGAGATGGTTGTGAAGACGATATCAGTGGGATTAAGAGTGAGAATAAGCCAGAATTAGAGTGAAGGAGCGTGGCAAGGAGGCAAACAGAGCACATCGTGCTGTGATTGGAATGGTGGGCAGATGGGAACCACCAGCAGCTTCAAGGGAAACCACTGGACTTTGTACTCCAGGAAACGCGGGTTTGGAAACCCACAGGGCGTCTCTGGGAATCGGCATTGACTCCATGGCAGTGAGGTTGGTATTTTTGCTTGTTGAAAGTGATGGAGAAATTCATACCAGGGTTTGTAAACTCAAGTGCTCTTAGAGGCTGATGCCTGTGAGTGGATTTCAACTTAGATTCGGCCTGTATACCACAGGAGAAAATGCTGCACAAAACCATGTCATTGTTGTTATATTTGCCCCGAGAGTTGCAGGCAGGAGGGGACTTACTGAAAGCCTTTCCTTTTATTTTTCAAACTGGCCATCCATCTTAACAACTATAATGACTTTTCCCAGGGACTAGTTTTGTGACTTCATATGTCATTTTCAAATATTGGTTTTTTAAATCAATCTGTGTGTTCTCTTTCTACTCTTCTGATTAAATATTTTGCTATACATAATGTCATAGTTTTAGAAATTCCCAATGCCTCTATTTTTTATTCATTAGTGCAGGTACTTTTCATCATATTTGGTAGTAGAGTTGAGTGTAACCAGCTTTGCTTTTGTTTTGAACTACAGAACTGAGTACTGCCGGACAAGAAGTAAAAGTTGGAGAGTAGCATTTCGACTATTTCTGTGCAGTGTAGATACAGGAGAAGGCTGATAAATCAGGAGTAGGTAGCTTTACTTTTTCCATTAAGCTGTAAGTTCCCCTGAATTCTGAGGAGCCTAGACTCTTGCAAAGGGGTCGTATTGTCTTCTTTTTACTGTTCTGCCTCTTCCTTTGATTCCCAAGATATTGCTGGGGTAATTGAATCTCATGATTGGAAATTTATTTTTACTATTTAAAGGAATAAAAGGAAATTATGTAGCTCATAAAAACAAACAAGAACTACTTCCTCCCCACCCCCCGCCCCCGCCTTTAGGACAAAGCAGACCTACTTTATACAGTTCTCAAACTGTACATCTTAGCAGGAGCGGATGGCTTCATCCTTTGCCCGGGAGCAATTTGTACTGCCACCTTGGACTAGCAGTCTAGTGCTTAATCCATGAAGCTACTTGGGCTCCTACACAGCTCATAATGGTGAGTGAAACTAAACCTACCCCCAAACCATCTCTATTCTAATGCTACACCCTGTGGATTAACATCTATGTGAGGGGAATAAAGGGTGATGCTTAAATGCAATTGAAAAAGAAAGCATCTGTAGATGTGATGAAAGATGTGTGCATAATGAAATTATATATATACATATATATGATTTGAAGACAGAAGAAGAGAGAGCAATGTGGCCACGGTGTTGGTGATTGGAGTGAGTGACCACAAGGTGTGGCAGGCACCAGCAGCCACAGGAGACAAGAAACAGATGCTCTCCTAGGACCTTTGGAGAAGGCATTTATTTCTTGATTTGTGTTCAGTGGAAACAATTTCGGCTTCCAGAATGATAGTAGCTCTCAGAACGATAGTAGAATAGATTTTCCATGTTCTTTTTTTTTTTTTTTGACGGGGGGGGGGTATCACTGTCCTCTGGTGGTCATGGGAGCTACCCATTGCTGCTCCTGAGAGCCACCACTGGATTTGAACCGCCAAGCCCGCGGGCTGCAGTTTGGCACTCAACCACTTACGCCCCCGGGGCTCAGCCCAGATTTTCCATGTTCTAACCCACCATGTTTGTGGCTATTGATTATAGTAGATTTAGAAAATGAACTTACCTGGAATTTCTACCAAGAATGAGTAGAGCCATGTAGACTTTCTCAGTATTGCTAAATTTTGAAATCATGGGGAGGCGTCTTAGAGGAGCTCAGCAGGTATGAAGTAAATGAGGTCTATCAGAATTAAACCAGCCAATGCCAGCCATGTTGTCCACACACTGGTGGGATAGATCCAAAATGTTTATGTCGGAACTGAGATTCGAGGAAGTGCAACCAGTTCAATTAAGTCCTCCGACAGGTGATGAGTTCTAAACCATTGAGGTTCAGATATTAAATTCACACCCTACCAAACCCAAAGCAAATTCCCTCATGGGGACCCTAAAAGACAGGTCAGGCTGCTTTTGCGGATTTTTGAAGCCATCAATCTTTAATGGGGTAGAAAGCTTCATCCTTCCGACATAGAGGGGCTGGCTGTTTACAACTGCAATGTAGTTGGTAGTCCAATGCAAAACCACTGTGCCATCAGGGCCCCTAGAGCTGCAGGGAAATGCCAGTTCTATGCTAGAAATACTGACTTACATAACAAGAAAGAGAAAAAAATGGAATACAATATCTGTAGTAAAAACCAAATATTTTAAACTGTCGCATATAGACACATTTATTATTCTGATTATGTTTATAAAAATTCATTTTATTTATGTGGGTAAGAATATGCCATTATTTAGTACAAAGGTAAGTCATAAATAACATTTCAGAGGTTATACTTAACTTCAAAAGAAATAATCATTGCATCAGAGGATTTTCTGTAGAGCTCCATGTTTTCCTAGTGAGAAACTGGAAAAAAAAAATAAACTTCTAATCCCCTAAAAGCAGATTCTGGTCTTCCTCCATAAATTCCAAACTCTTAAATAAAGACCTGGAGAGCCCCTTGAAGGGAAAAAATAAAAGAGAAAAGAAACAATAGGGTGTGGTTTAACTGCCACAGCATTTGTTGCTCAGTCCTAAGGGGGCACTGTGGTGCTGTCAGGTAAGTGTTGAACTAAGCACAGGATCAGAGGCTCAAACCTGCCAGTCACTTGGAATGTGAAAGCTGAGGCTCTCTGTTCTGGGAAAGACTTTGGCCTAAGAACCCTATGTAGGGTTGTGATGAGCAGGGGTGGACCCTCCGGCAGTAGGTTTGGGTGGGATTTTGTGGTTTGCATATAAACATCACAGATTACTGAGTTCTTGAAAACAATATGTCTTATAAATTCATAATGATTTGATAGCAAATAATTTTCAAATTTCTAACTAGCTGTAGTACATTGCCTCAAATGATATGGAAGAGAATATACAGAAAACGTGTATAAATGTCATTTGTAAACCCATACTTAAATTTCCTGAAACACTTGGGGGGGAAAGAGCAATTACTATTCCACTTGTATTATAGATAGGAAAATGATTTATTCTGTTTATACTTAAATATAAAATGTGTGTGTAAATCTTTCTCCAAAGTCCAGTTCCTTACTGAAAAGCTGAAATGTCATTTCTCTTTCTTGAGAAATAGTTACTTTGATCAAATATATCCAGTATTCTAGTATATTCAGGAAATAAATTCATGTTTCTGAACTCTAGTTCAGCCCTTGAGAAATATATTTTTAACTTCAGTCAAATTCACTGTTTTAATTATGAACCCATTCTACAGCCCACTCCTAAGTCTTTGATAGCAGGATACTAGTAAAGCTAGGTCCAAAATGCAAATAGTTCCATCTGCATCACTATAACTACTCCAGCAGGATCACTATTAAATTATTAGTGCAATCTGCAAGATAATACAGAAGAGACACCAATCTTGTGAAACCAAGTTGTGTTTCCAACTAACTTCCACCAACAGAAACCCCAAGCCCATTTGGTCAGTCTGTACCCAAGAGCTGTGTCCAATTTCCCTGATCAAAGGAATTAGGAATAAAAATAAATAAATAAGAAAGTGAAGAGTAAGAAAACATTAGCACTTTAAGGACAAATATAAAGAGAATCAAATTTAATATGTTCAATAACCTATAAGGATTGACTGGGAAAGGTGGAACAAACTCTGTCATTTCTGTTGGTGATAAAGCAGCAGTATGATTTGAGATTCTCACCAAAAGACCATGGAGTATATAGGAAACATGGTGCTGTAAAATAGAATTATAGGCTAGTGAAATATAAGGTGAATCCATCCTTTCATAATTGAAAGTTTAAGGTTTTTGCTTGCTTTTTTTTTTTTTGTGGACATCACTGTCCTGGTGGGAGTAGGAAGCCCAGCCTTGCTCCTGGAGAGCTGCTGCTGGATATGAACTGCCAACCTTGTGGGCAGCAGTCCTGCATCCAACCACTACACCATCGGGGCTCAACCCTAATTTGAAAGTTTAGACCTACAACTTTGATATTTATTGCAGGTAAATTTGTACTAGCTATTTCTGACATAATAAAATACTGGCAGCCTCCCACGCATGACTTAACCCCTGGAAAATTCCTTCTTGTTCTTTGTGTACCAATCTAATTGGATGAATGTGAGATTTTTATTTCTGCTTTGGTGCATCCAAAATTATATGTGACTGGCACATTGGAGGAAAAGTGGGCATATTTTTTAAAAGGATATCTAGTTAAATGTTTTACTTCTACAGCTACAAGTTTCTTTTATGACTATCCGGGTCATCCCCCAAAGAGCAATGCTTGCAATACAAATGAGACAATGATCATCATTCTTTATATGTCTCTAATGCAATGCAAAATTGAAGTTCCTGGATTCAGTTCAGTAGCGAGGATATTAATCACCAGCATGTAACTGTTCATCCTCTCTCTTGAGGCTGTGTGAGGAAGCTCTGGGAGCCTCGCATTTACAGTGAGTAAGAAAATGACCACGTCTCTATTGCAAAGGGGTTTCATAACATGAGTAACCCAAAGTAAAAAACAAAACAAAATACTTCTAACTTATTTTTTAAGAGGAAAAAAAACCTGTTCAGTAAGCAAACCATATAGATGTAATCGTATCTTAGTACATAAATCTTGTAAATAATTCGAAGAGTCACTAGTTTTGAAAATACTTTGGTTCTTACCATTACACTTCTTTATAATTGCATGCCTAAAGTTAACCGAGGAATTTGCTTTCACATTTTTGAAACATAAGAAGACCAAATACGAAAAACTTTCTCTCACATAAAAATAAGCATATCAGGTAAGTGAAAATAAGAAGCACCATATTAAACAGTTACCTTTAAGTTGTATTTTCCTTTCAGGTTTCTCCTGCTTTTCAGTCTTTTCTTTGTGTATTTCTATAAGGAAATAGAATTTATCATTTAAAAACATTCTTTGAGAAAATACAAAATTTAAATTATAGTTATATCATTCCACTGAAAGTCTAAATTATCAGAGTTAGTCATATTGAAAGTCTTTACACTGAGCCTCGGTAACATAATGCTATACTGTTCTCTTACTGAAGAGATATCTTTATTGAAATAAGGGGGAAATTGATTTCATCTCAAAATTAGTAAATTTATAAATTTTAAAATGTGCAATGACAGATATGTTGTCACTATACTTAGTGCTAAACTAGATCAACATCTACAATTATGCTTTATTTCAATTACTCTCAATATGAATTTAAGAATCCTTAATAAGAATGTAATTTAGAATTAGGAAGATTTAGTTTTTACATATTAAATTAAGAATTTGTGAAATGAACTGTAAAAACTAGCTAATAGGAATACATATCTCAGAAGTATTTACTCTAAGCTATGTTTGTAATCAGCATTTGGTATCACATTTAACCAAAAATTACTGTGAACAAATATAGTACATTCATAGGATAAGTTAGTAGTTATATTTTTTTCTCTGAATGTCAGGTTTTAACTAATTTGTTCCATTTACTGCTGGCTTCAGTATACATCTATTGCCAAGATTTAGAAAATGAAGTCAATTCTGAATTTAAACTTAATTTAAATTGAAGTAAATTTGAGAGTAAAGCTTACAGACATGATTACTAACTCTAAAAAGTCACTTAAACTTAAATATCATGGTTTTTCATGAAAAATGCTAATGAGTCTTATTTATTTATCAAGATTTTATTCCACAGATGGCCCGAGATAGCACCAATTGCTACACAGTTTCAATTCCCCACGTGTAAATTTGCATTTTCCTTTTTCTTTTAAATTTTTCCAGAAATTTAGTAAATCAAAACCAAACAGGGTACTCCAGAATCTCTTCCCAAAATGTGGTTACAAGATTGTATTCTTCCTCTAAGTTCTCTTTTATGGAACACCTGAATATTTAGCGGGACCCCTGCTAGGCTTGGTCCATTGCCGACTTGGACTCTCTGGCACTAACACAACTTCAGAGAACCTAGCCATGACTATCTGAAAGAATTCACATGTCCAACATCATTCTTATATTTTGTATGATGTGAGAAAGTCTTGATGGGGCAAATTAAACTTCTATTTCCTGCTTCCACGTATTTAAAAAATACCTAATTTCAGTAAAAAGCAAAGAAAGCAAAAATAATTAAAAACACTGCCATCGAGTTAATACTAATATGTAGTAATCTTATAAGTCAGTGTAGTACACAGGTTCTCAACCTTCCTACGGTCGTGACCTTTGAATACAGTCCCTTATGCTGTGATGACTCCCCCAACCATGAAATTATTTTTGTTGCTACTTCGTAACTGTCATTTTGCTACTGCTATGAATCAGGTGACCTCTGTGAAAATGTTGTTCAACCCCCAAAGGGGTCGTGACCCACAGGTTGAGAACTGCTGGTCTGGAAGCCTCATCCCTGTGGGTTTCTGAGGTTATAACTCACTTTAGGAGAAGGCGGCCTCCTCTCCCTCCCACAGAGCCGCAGTTGGTTTTGGAACTGCCGGCCTTATAGCGAGCAGTCCTAACCTAAACATCATGGTGCGGTTGATTTGGCGACCGAAATAAAGAAGGCAACAGTAGAAAATAATTTCAGAGGTTTATTTCACAGTTCCCTGGTGAAATTCACAGAACCCCTAAGTCAGGGCCAGGGACATGGCACATCTGGGAGGGAGGGGAGGAGTTTCATAGCTCAGGTCTGCGGAAAGGGAATAAATAGCTGGGGATTTTCCACTCTAGCTTTCTCGTTTGCAGATCCGGAGCTAGGCAGCAGTGTGCAAAGTGACTGTGACATTCGTCGTCTGTTCCTGGGTCTGAAGACCACCGGAGAGGAGGGGGGAGGGGGGTCTGACCTCCCAAGGCGTCGTTGGAGTGTTTTCTCCAGCTCTCTCCCCTAGCCCATCCGCCCTGCTAGCTCCAGCTTCTGCCTGACAATTATGCCATCATTTTCTTGGAGAGCTCCAGATTTTACAACACGTAGCGTTTCCTAGCCTTAGCCCTATTGAGTTTGGGTAATACATAAATCTGTCTTTACACAGGGAAGGGAAGAGAAGTTCTGTGTAGGCTAAGATATTTAGAAGCCTCCCAAAACTCCTAGGCCTCTCATACCCATTTCCCAGTCAGGAAAATAAAACAGAAATGTATTCAGACATTGACGTATCTAGCTGGAAAGGGAAAGGGTTCTGGAATAAGTACTCTCCACATGTAAGCTCATCAGCCTGATCATTTTTCACTAGGGTCTCGAGGTGCCTCTTGTCAGCTGCGCGCACTGAGCACTCCAGATGTGTTTAGTCTGGGTTGAAATGTGCTACATATAATGTAAAATGCACACTGGATTTTTAGGGCTTAGGACCAAAACTATATAATTAAGAACTTGATTTTGATTACCTATATCGGGCTACTATCAGTCAGCACTGACTCTGCAACAAAGAGTTTGGTTTGAATTTTGTATATTTTATAGTACTACTATTGGGAAGTAACTGGTATTTGGACACGGGTGGCAGGATGACTGATATGCCTCCTTGGCTCTGCGGCTGTTGCCAAGCTGTTCAACTCATCTAAATGCTGCCATGAAGGTACCTGAAGCTTTTACAGAAGCTTTTCAGCAGCTGCCTTTAGTAAGAGGAATTATTCTGGGTAATCTGGATGGATCTCACACTTTCCCTGAAATGACCTAAGAGGAGTCTGAGGTTTCCCTGGGTGTGTAAAGAAATTTTGTGTGTGTAGAAGAGCTCCAGCCAGTACCTGGGGGCGTTCCATGCTCGCCGTGATATTAGCATGTAGAAAGCCTGTCCTCTGGATTTCAGCTTTCTGTCTTCCAAACCCAGAATTAAGTTTCATAATTCTCTTAAGGCAAACATAGGATCTCTTATACTTCTGCTTCTTGTGGTGAATGCTGATTAAAAGCCATAAGTATGAGGTACTATTGAAATTAATTATATATTTATTAATGCAACTATTGGAAAAATTTAAATTATATATATGGATGACATGGTATTGATTGGAGGCAGAATTCATCTAGTTATAAAACCACCAAGCTATTTGTTATCCAGTAAATTCTAACTCATTAGAACCCTATAGGAAGAAGTAGCAAGAACTTTTTCATAAGGTCTCTAAAGCTGTAAATATTTATGGAAACCAACTGCAATATCTTTCTCCTGCAGAGGGCCTCGTGGGTTCAAAGTCGGATCTTCTGGTTACAAACTTTACCCACTGCTCCTCAAAGGCTCCATTGACTAGTCATCAAATTCTAATACCAAACTCACTGTCACTGAGTCATTCCTGACGCATGGCCGCCCTGTAGGACAGAGTCGCACCTGTGAATTTCCAAGGTTTTAAATCTTGACGGGAGCAAAAAGCCTCATTTCCCCCCTCCCCTGCCCCCAGCCCCACTGCAGGCCAGTGTTTTTGAACGGCTGAGCTTGCCGATCAACGTGTAATCTACAAAACCACCAGTGCTGTTTCTGTGACATTGCTCCATAAGTTTTTTGAAGCCCCTTTGTACACAAAAGGAAGACCCACAAGTAGAAAACATGTATTTTCATGTGGGACACACTTGATGAGTACATTTTCCTTAAAATATAATTAAAATCGAAACTACACCAGAGAATGAGTCTAAAAACGTAAACATGTTTCAGAGCATGTAGTTTTACCTTATTATTGTGAGAGTAGATACAACCCACTTCTGAAACTCGGACCACTCTCAAGAGTCTCACCTGCCCCCCCCCCCATACTGCCCTTTGCCTTCATACAAATTAATGCATTACCACTGTACTGGCAGATCCAGTGAGCTTTCTTGCAAGTGAAGGTCATGAGTTGAAGAAAAATGACAGCCATAACATTTCTACAGCTCACTCGTGACAGAGGTTGACATCTTACATGCAATTTTTATACCGATATCATCACTTTAAGTACAATAAACCACTAAGTCCATTGAGATTCTTATAGAAGCAAATGTTAAAAAAAACATTTGATCAGAAAAAAAATCACAGATGAAAGGAATGTATTTCTGATGATTCTATCTGAAAGAAAAAGATACTAAATATCTTTCTATGCGCTTTCTTGCACCAGGGCCTTTTATGCGGGGAGTGAGTTCCATGACTGATGTCAGTCACTCTCTGTGGCTCTCAGATACCCCGAGACTCTGAGGAAGCCTCTGCACAGTGTGTCAGCTCCCTGTCCTTACATGTTAGTCAGGAAGTGATGAACCATTCCTGTGCCTGTTCAATTGAGTCACAACATAATCCAAATTTAGACTTCAGAAATTGATTTTTTTCATAAGTAGACCTTGCCTGATTTGCTACCCTCAATTCCTCTTTCCATCTAAGAACTAATTTTATAAGAGTTGAAAATGGGGCTGAGTCCTGGTGGCAGAGTGGTTGTGCGTGGGACTGAGGCCCACTGGGACGGAGGTTCAATTCCAGCAGTGGGGCTGGGCCTCCTACTCCCACCACTGGAGAACAGTGATGCCAGAAAAAAAAAAAGAGTTGAAAATGAAATGATTACCCTATGGCTCTTGACACACTTCTAAGTAAAATATAAGTTTTTTTTTATTAATACGCAATAACTGTTTACTGTTGGTAGGTAACTTGTCAGTTCTGACAGGGTGATGCCTTTTATGTAGGATAAGTTTTCCCACAACAGCTTCAAGAATGCCTTTTCGCAAGCAGATGATCAGGAGTTTCTCCAAACGTGACTGAGGGTGAGCCAACTCCTGGCTTTAAACTAGCTTTCAGGTACTTAATAATTGATATTTAGTGATGAGTGGCTTTACTTTGTATAGGATAAAAATATCATAATATAGAAGAAAATTCCATATACGATTGTAAGAATCTTCAAGGAATGTCTTACTTAAACCATGAACCAACTATACATGCAAGAGGCAAAGGAGAAGGTTCATTGCTGTGAGGTACCAGCAAGCGAGTTCTGACTCTTACCAACATTATGGACAACAGAGAAAAACGCTCCCTGGTCCTGCACCCCATTCAGAGATATTCTTCCACCTGAACTCATAGCTGAAGCCACTGTCTCAATTCATTTCATAGAGGGTCTTCCTCTTTTTGTTACCGCTTCATTTTATCAAGCATTATGTCTCCTCTGGGGCCTGATCTCTCCTAACATGTCCAAAGTATGTGAGACAGTCTTATCATCCTCGCCTCTAAAGATCATTCTGGTGCTATATCTTCCAATAGAGATCTTTTTTTTTTCCTCTTTGGGGTTTCCATTGTAGTTTCAATATTCTCTGCCAGCACCAAAATTCAAATGTATCTATTCTTCTTTGATTTTCCTTATTTGATGTCCATCTTTCACATGCATATGAGTTCATTGAAATCACCATGGTTGGAGTCAGGAACACCGTAATCTTCCCAGTAACCTCCTTTTCCACACTTTAAAGAGATCTTGTGCAGCATAGCATTGCAACTTCATTTGGTCTCTTCTATTGCTTCCGTGAGAACTGACTGTGGAGTCAAGCAAGACAAAACCCTTGACAACTCCAATCTCTCCCCATTATCAGGATGTTGCCTTGGTCCAATTGTGAGGATTTGGGTCTTTTTTACATTGTTGTTGTCATCCATACTGAAGGCTGCAGTCCTTCATTGTCATCAGCAAATACTTCAAGTCCATCTCACTTTCAGCAATGTTGTGTTGTCTGCACATATCCTTGTTATTAAGGTTCCCTCCAATCCTGAAGCCACATTCTTCTTCATATAGTGCAACTTCTCTAATTTGTTGTTCATCAGAGTATGCTATCATCATGCTATCTTACCAAATTGTACTCATTGTTATTTGAATGAGTATAATGAGAGGATACAACCCTGAAGCACATCTTTATTTAAATCGTGCAAGATGCCCTTGTTCTTTTCTCACCAATGCCTCTTGAGCCAAGTACAAGTTCTGCGTAAACAAAATGTAGTTCATATTGTTCTAAATTGCGTCGATAGTTTACTATTTTCCACGCAATTTATCACCTTGGCATTGTCAATGAATACAGGTAAACATCTTTCTCATATTCTTGGCTCTAAGACAAGATCGGCCTGACGTTAGTAATTATACACCTTGTTCCACATCCTCTGAATCTCTTAGCTCCCTGTCAATGTAGTGCTGCAACCACTGTTAGATGATCTTTGGCAAAAGTTTACTTGCATGTAATATTGATATTGATAATACATGTTTTAATGATAGTGTTCTATAGTTTGCACATTCTATTGGGTCACCTTTTTTAGGAATGGGTACAAATATAGATCTCTTTCCGTCTGTTGGCCAAGTATACATCTTCCAAATTTGCTAGCATAGATGAGTAAGTGCTTCCAGAACTTCAATAGTTTAATGAAATATTTCAATTGGTACCCATAAATTCCTGGAGTCTTGTTTTGGGCTTATGCTTCCAGTACATCTTGAATTTCTTCTTTCAAGATCATTTGTTTTTGCTCATATACTACCTTGTAAAATGGTGAAATGTGGACTAGTTCTTTTTGTTTTAGTGACTGTGTATTGCTTTGATCTTCTTTTGGTGGTTTTTGGCATGATTAAAAAATCAGAGGCTTGCAACTCAATGTGTGGTGCATGAAACATTCGCATGACCTCAGAGTTTTGTGGAAATGCAGAGTCCAGGCTGTATCATAAACCAAATGAGTTAAAATCTACATTCGAACAAGATTCCCAGATGAATTGTATTTATTAGCAAGAGAGAAACTTTCACCTAGGCAGTATTTTCCACTGTGGTACATTCATAACTCTAAAACCACCTAAGATTTTATTAAACTGAAGATTCCTAGAGAGTTTTAAATCTAAGCGATGGATTGATGATGTTTATCTTTGACTCGAGAATCTTAAAAAAAATAATACATCTAGATGTTTCTGATGCACAACTTCATAGATGTGGTCTTGCTCATCATCAAATATGAAGTACATATATCAAAGCAATAAAAATCTCCAAATATCTTTCAATTCAACCAACAATCACATTATAGAAGGCACTATTTGTAATCACCCCTATATCTGGGTGGGATATGAGCACATAGAAAAATACTATATCATTTCAAAAGTGAAGAGATTAAAGTTTAAATATTGATTTTATATTATAAAGTTAACAGTAAAATTAGATTAGGTATATCTTAGTATATTTTAATTCATTTTTTAAAGATCATTGGTATGCAAGCTTTAAACTATCATTTTTTAGAAAAGTTTCACAAATGTTACCAAATATTATAAGTAATCAAATGCAACAAAATAAAATTCAAAATATTTTATGTTTGGCATGATAGCTATTTCAATTTTGAATATAAAATTTATTATCTGAAATATAAATTCTAATTCATATGTTGGTACTATATACATATAAATTTTAGGGCTTTAGCATTCCTGGCTGGCACTACCCACATATATTTCCACTTACCTGTGAATACTGGCTTCTCAAATGGGCCTGGGTGCTCTTTATACTCTTAATTATAAGTTGCACACCTTTCTTAAAAGTTTTTATTAAAGTATGTTAGAGAAAAGTATCAGAAAAATAAAAAAATTCAAATACCTACAGGTCATTTGGTATTTTTATTAAATATTGATAATTCCAAAGAAAAATTTTCTCCAAGTTCTCTTCAGTAGCCATCAAATAGATAACTATGTTTGCTCAGTAATTTATCATATTCTAACTTTTGTGTCTTTATGATAATTGAAAGAATATTATAAATAGAGCTCTGTTTAGATGAATACATAATTAGACTTTTAATGCAATAGTGATAGAAATTGTAAGATGACATTTTATATTATGTATTCTTGTGCGATTTCTGGACAAAACCTAATGATATAAGACATTCTTTAAAATCTACAACCCTCATAATAATTTAATAAACTGACTTGTCATTTTAAAAAATCAGATGGTTTCCCTAGTGACAGAGATTCCTTTTAGCTTCTTGAAGCTGCCAGTTTACAATCTTGAGTTGATAATATTTTGAATTTATTAATAACGTCATATTGATAGAGAAAGATTTCAGGCTCTAAACTATGTAAATCTAAAGCAAAATTACATACTCCCTACCCTACTTAGCAATAAGCATTGCTGTCATTGTAAGTAGATCAACACTACTTACCATAAGAAAATTCATCTAAAAAAGTAACTCATGCTTCAGTGTAAAGTAAGCTTGTTCTTAGGAAGTATGTAACACAAATCTCTTTTTACCAATTTTGGTCTAGTTGTTTGCTACTACCGGTGCTTTACCTATTTTTAATCCTTCTGGCCTCTTGTCTCAAGTTACATGTGAAAGCCTTGAGAAAGTCACATTAATTTCCTAAATTTTTTTTCAAGAATGTTTAGCAAGAAGTCTGAGTGGTACTATCCTGTTTAATATTATAGGGTTTTACATATATTTAGCGAGTTGTTAGTACCTGTCAGTGTTGTGTTGACTATTGAAATTCTAATAAGGAACAAAATACTCTTAATTTTTGACCCCATTAACTTTAGAATTTAGTGAGAGAAAGAAACAAGAAATAATACTCCAAAATGTAAATGTCTATTTAATGCCGGGTAATGTTCTAAACATTTATTGACCTCATATATACCTATGAGGTTGGTATTACAACTAGCCCCATCTTCATGTTGAATAAATGAGCTAGTAATATGAGAATCAGATTGGAATGAGGTAGATTGACTGAGAAGTTGATTGCCATTGAGCTGAAGTTTAATACATGACAGAGATGCAGATCCGTTTGTATTGCTATAAGCATATATTATATAAACATGTATAGATTTTACTGTTGAAATATGTCATTTTATTAAATTATAATACTAAGGACATACAAGTTTTCATAATGTATTAAAATAATTCAATAAGAATTATTGCCAGATATTTAAAATTATTTAAAAATAAAGCTTTTTAAAATTTAGTCTTAGCAACACGTAAAATCATTCTATCATTGTTCTTACTTAACTTTCTTACATATTTTAGAATTGTGCTTTAATGTACTCTAGTTGTACTAGTTATAGTAACACACAAAGATGCTGTAGTTCAGTTATACATGCTGCACTATAAAGAATGGCAGCCAGAGTGTAAGGTCCATGAATTACTTGCGTGATACGTATACTACATGCATTCAGATCCTACTTGATAAAGTTCTACAGGTCCTAGCTCAGTTGGAGAAAAATAAATGGTAAGAACCTAGGAGCCCCGGTCTAGTCTTTTCTCTTCCACTCATTTTCTCTCATCTCCCTATCAAAACAAAACAAAAATCTCATAGAAGAAAATCATTAATGTTAGAAAAAGTAGAAGCATAGTTCTCACATTTATGGGACAGATGAGCTCTTCTCAAAAATCCTCTGACACACATGTTGCCATTACTTTTGTTAGGTGCCCTGAAGTCCATTTTGACTCATAGCAACCCTCTGTACAGCAGAGCGGACTCTGCTGTGTCCTGAGCCCTCCTCACGCCCGGCCTTCTGTCAGAACAGGACTGTGGCAGGACTGTGCTGTCCTTCTCAGCTAAGTTTGCTCTTTTCTTTCTTTCTTTCTGTCTTCTTTTTTTCTTTTTTGCTGCCCTTCTACTTTGCTAAACATGAAGTCCTTTAACAGGGACTGATTTCTCCTGAAACAACAGCCAAAATATGTGTGACAAAGTTTTGCCATCCTGGCTTGCAGGAGCTTTCTGGCTATGCTTTATCCAAGATAAATCTCTCAGTTCTTTTGGTAGTTTAGGTATTGCAGGATTCTTTGCCAGTATCATAATTCACATATCATTGGTTCTTCTTTGGTCTTCCTTATTCAATAGCCATTTCTCACCTGCATATGAGTTGATTGAAAATACCCCTGTTTTGATCAGTTGTACCTTAATCGTCAAAGTGACATCCTTCATCTTCAACACCTTCAAATGACCTTATACACAACATTTACTCAGTGCAATGTGTTCTTTGATCTCATGACTGCTGCTTCATTGAATGTGGATTCAAGTAAAAGGAAACCCTTAATAACTCCAGGTTTTTCTCTGTTTACTATAATGTCACCTATTGGTGCAAGGATTTTGGCTTTCCTAAGTAGAGTTGCAGTCCACATTGAAGACTTCAATTGGTTATTTTCATCAGCAAGTGCTTCAAGTCCTCCTTTCTTTCAGTAAACAAAATTGTGTTGTCTGTATATTACAGGTTGTTAAAAAAAAAACTTTCCTCCAATCCAGATGAGCATTCTCGCACAGTGAACTGAGGGAGTTTGACTCTGAGTCTTCTAAACCACAGAAAAATTTTCAAAGTCATTGGTTACAAATTGACCTACAATCTCCACTAACATCTGCTGTTTATATGTACAACTCTTCAGGCACATTTGCTTTAACTGGAAAGGGCATGCATTGGGAGATAAATTATGTCTATTTTCCACCACTTGTATGTCAGTTTGTGATAATATTGTGACTTATGCCTTGCTATGATGCTAGAAGTTATATTACCAGAATCTCAAATGCCAGTAGGGTCACCCAAAGTTAACAGGTTTCAACAGAGTTTACAAACTAAGATTGGACAATGAAGAAAGAATTGGTTCCCCACTTTAGAGAAAGAAGCCAGTGAAAATATTTTGGATAACATCAAAATAATGCTAGATACTGAAGGCCTAATGAATAGAAGCAGAGTATAATTAAAGACAATACTTGAAGATGAAACTCTAAGTTCAGAAGACTCTCAAAACATACAATAAAAACTCATCAATAACTATTTACAATTGTAATGCAAAATTTGGAAATGGAGAAAAAGGAAGAGTGGTTGGAAAATATGATCTTGGCTAAAGAAACAAAGATGGAGATTACATGACAGAATTTTGAAAGTTTAACAGATACCCTTTTCGATAACACAAAAGGTGGCTATGCAAATGGACTTCTCCTGATAGAATGTAGAGAAATAATATTTTTTGCATATGTGGAAAGAGATGATAGAATAGCTCAATACCATCAGCTACAACTAGATCAGGGGCTGAGTATGAAATAGACCATCAATTTTAATGTGTAATTTCAGCTTAAAACTGAAAATTAAAATAAGTTCACAAGAGACAAGATACAACTTAGAACCTCTTCAACCTGACATTGGAGAACACCGAAGAAGACTTGTTGCTATGAACACTGATGAGTTGTAGATCATCAAAACATCATTCATATAGAAATCATGAGGCCAATAAAAGAGAGGAAAGAAAGAAAAGATCTCTGTAGATGCTTCAAGAAACTCTGAAACTAGTTGCCGATCGTCAGCGTAAAAAGGCAAATGGGAGAAAGGATGAAGTTAAAGAGCTGAATAGAAAGTTTCGAAGAGTAGCCCAAGAAGACAAAGTAAAATATTGTAATGAAATGTGCAATGGTCTAGGGTTAAAAAGCAAACAGCATATTTTCAATTGAACGCACTCAAGAAAAACTTGCTAAATTGCTAAAAATAGGCAGCTTAATTCAATCATAGACTCATGTGATATTAGAGTTGGAAGGGCCAGACTATCAATTAGTCCTGAATCTTGATTTCACAGCTGTGAAAACTGAGAGCCAATAAGATTAAGTGACAAGCACAGACGCAGAAAGAAAACAAAGATGTCCTTATTGCATTTGTTGTGGTCTATTCTGGTAATTTTTAGAACTTGGATCTGTTCATTTTGTAATCTCCACCTTTGTTTCTGTAACCAAGATCATATTTTCCAACTACTCTTCATTTTTCTCCATTTCCAACTTTTGCATTACAATTGTCAATAATTATCAATGAATTTTGATTTTATGTTTTGAGACCCTTCTGAATTGAGAGGTTCATCTGATGGTATTGTTTCTAGCTATTCATTAGGCCTTGAAGCATGAAATATCAATTATTATTCTAGTATGCTAGGTCAATGTTACTCTGAGAATAACAGTTTACATTTTGTCATTCATGGTTTGGTATTTTCTTCACAGTGCATTTATTTACAGTAACCGTCACTGTGGGTAAACAAAATATGTATTTAGTTATTATCTATTCTCAAAAATATCCCTTACTGGATTAATAATACATAAAGTTATCAATGTTTAGAATTATTCTTTGAGTTACAGTGGTTCTCACCTGCCTTGTACAATATGGAATCTGCGTACCCACTGACTTTACAACTAGAAAGACCAATGCATTAATTCTAAAATGGAAGGTAATCTCCTATTCCAAATGAAAACATACAGAAAGGAAATGGAGATGCTGATACATCTCCGGTTTTCTTAGTAGAATTCACTGCTGAAACCTAAGGCCTTTTATCTTTTGGGGGATGGAGGGTAGAGAAATCTTAGTGCTCTCTTTTAATTTATTTTGACTGATACTTTTTCTTTTTCTCTGAACCTTTTTTTATTGGGAGATAAGACACATACCATATTACTCCATCATTCAATCACATCAAGCAGCATTGGACATTTGCTCCCACAATGTTTCAACACATTCTCTCTCCTCTTAATTCCTTGATACCCTTTCCCCTTTTCCCTCCTCCCCCCAATGTACCCTCTAAGAAACCTTATTCCATTTGCTATCTCTATAGGTTCATGAATCCTTTGTTTGATATACAGGAAAACAGTAGCACATATAGCAAAAATTCAAGAAGGCTATTTCCTATCACAAAATATATCTGAGCTAAACCTGAATATGAAGAAAGAGAGAGAGAAAGAGAGAGAAAACATAAAATTTGAAAACCATAGAAGGCCCAATGTCTATGGGAGGGATCAATTGACACATAATACTTTTTTTTTTCATCACAAAACAAGATAGTGGATGATTTTAATCCCATATCAGGGGGCCCATTCCTAAGTCCTTGACAAAATGCATACAAGGAGGTACCCACTCCCCAAATCATATTTATAAAAGCTATGTACTTTTTGTTTTTTTACAAAACAACCTTATCACTATCAAAGTATAAACCATTATGCTTAATACATTTGTCAAATCTGTGATTCCACTCTTGGAAACATTTTACAAACTCATCTCTTTGGATGGCTGACAAACTCTTCCTCATTTTTGCTTGTTTTTCTCTTTTACGTCCTCAAATGGCTGACCTCTTATGTACCTCTTCATTCATGTAAACAAAAATAAGTCATACTGAGTGAGTTCACATAAGTAAGGTATGTGAGGCAAGAAAGGTACGCTCTCTCTCTCCCTCTCCACCCCCAAATTGGCACAATGAGATGGCTGTGTGAATAGATGCATTGTTATGGTGGCAACAACAGTCCCCCATCTGCCACAAATCAGGCCTTTTTTATCATGGACTGTTATGCTATCTTTTTAGAACCTCCAAATAGAAAGCTAAATTAAAAATCTGACCCAGTGGAACAAACTCCAAATGCACTACATGTTGACATTTTAATATATTTGGAAAAGTGACTGGTGTCCAGAATGAAGTTTATCATCAGTTGACATTTCACTTTTTATGAAAGAAGGAAACCACTCATACAGTCGAGTTTTTTTCCACGATGCTGTCCTTGTAAGCTGTGTTCAACATCACAACAGTTTTTGCAGCACTTTCCCTGAGCAGTAAATAAAATTCCACAGCCTCACACTGGTTTCTTAATCATCACAAAAAAGCTTTTGCAAAACAATTCACTGTGATCAGAGAGACCCTTCCCAGGTAATGCCACTGGGTGCACTAACTCAGAGTGAGTTGCTTGATGGTCACATAGTAGGGAAAATGCATACTAAGAAAGCACTGCTCTACGCAGTGCAATTCTGTTTACTTTTTTCTGGAGTGCTCCCTCATTTAACATCCTCCTGGGTAATTTTATGATTCCAAGAAGGGTATGTTACTCATTCCAGAACAAGGAAAGTCAACCAAATTTCTTTTCATGAATCACTTGGGTAAGAGAGAGGGCTTTTCGACTAAGGGACAGGAAATTTGATCTCAAGAATCTTGTCTCTCTATTTGTCATCAAGATGACAGTCTGTCTAAAGATGAAACAAAACAAATAAGCATGCTCTCTGGTCAGCATTTCCAATAGGATTATATAAAAGTTGGTATCCACCTATCCTGAAGTAAGTCCTTCTTCTATATCTCACAAAATTGAATAAATAATTATTCTCATTATGCCATTTTGAGTTTACTTGTGGTCTTCTGCAAACACAATACTTTTTATTAACACATATGGACTCTTCTGTACATGTCAAAGAAAAGAACCACTGGTGAGAATTCTGTTTGGGTCTCTGTTTATTGTCTGTTTAACAAACCCTTTCTAAATAACAATAAGTAATCAAGGAAAGATAAAAATTTAAAGCATCTGAAGCTTAAATAAAACATTTAGTTTTTTTGTGATTAAGAAATAAACAATGCAGTAAGCACAGATATGGACACAGAAGTAAGATTCTAAAATAAAATTTTCTCCCTGCTCATGTCAGTGGTAGCTTGTGTGTTGCTAAAGAATATGTGCCACTTGTCTACTTCTAATAAAAATAGGCAACTAAGAACTGAATGTTAAAAAATATAAAGAAACTAAGATTTCTACCAACATCTGAAGCCAGAAATTGATCAACTATGCCCTCAAAAATCCATTTATAATTGCTGGTGATTCAATGTGAAAAATTGAAGATGGAAGAAGGATTGATGGCTAGAGCACAATGTAAAAATAAACCAAATAATTGAACAAATAGACAACATTATGATGCATAGAGAAAATATCGACTTTGTCAAAGATTTCATTCTTCTTGGACTCACAATGAATGCCATGGAAGCAACAGTCAGGAAATCATATCGCATTGCTGTAAGCAAATATGTTTCATAAGAACCATTCAAAGTATTGAAAAGCAAAGATGTCCCTTTGAGGATTGAGGTGTGGTTGACCAAAGTCATAGTATTTTCAATCACCTGATAGGCCTGAGAGAGCTGAGAAAGAAATAAGGAAGACAGGAGAAGAATGGCTGAATTTTAAATAGGGTGCTGGTGTAAAGTGCAATAGGCTGCCAGAAGAAACAACAAATCCACATTGTTGGAAGTACTGCCAAAATGCTCCTTAGAAGACAAGATGGCAGAACTTTGTCTCATGTTATTGGAAGAGACTAGTCTCTTGGAAAGGACACCATGCTTGGTGAAATAGAAAAATAGGGGGAAAGATGAAGATCTCTAATGAAATGAATTGAGAAAGTGACTACAATAATGAGCTCAAGCCTAATCTCAAGCAGGACTCCAGCATGTTTCCTTCTGTTATACTTAGGGTCCCTATGTCTGAGAGATATTGTTGGCCTAACAACACAGCAAGATGGAAGAAATTTTTAAAATAGTGTAATGCTGTTGTAGGATGTATCGATATTTGGTGGAGTGGACATACCTAGTAACTGCAGCCAAAATAAGTGGGTCTTCAAATATTTCAGAATGTAGCATGTGATCAAGAACCAATGGTAATGAGAGAAGTCAAAGATACACCAAAGACATTGGCAAAAATTGAAAGCCATAAAAAGGAATCAGAAAACAAATGCAATGATAGAAGCACTCATATGTCAATGCCAAGAAACCTGGAAGCCAGCTATCTGATCAAACAATTATGAGAGGTTCATATTTCTTTTTTTTCTTTTTTTTTTAGGCATCACTGCCCTCAGATGGTAGGAGTAGGAGGCCCACTCTTTGCTCTTGGGAGCCGGAATTGAACCTCCATCCCAGTGGGCCGCAGTCCCGCGCACAACCACTACGCCAACGGGGCTCAGCCCCTAGAGAGGTTCATATTTCTATTCATTCTAAGGAAATGCAATCAAACAGACTGCAACAATTATCAAACAGTAACATTCATATAAAATGCAAATAAAATGTTGCTGATGATCTTTTAAAAATGGTAATGGCAATACATCTACTAGAAACCATCAGATAGTTAAGCTGATTTCAGAAAATTACTTGGAACAAGAGATGTCATTAATGACATCAGGTGGCTCTTGACTGAAACCAGAGAATATTAGAGAATGCTTATCTCTTTTTTTTATTGAAAATTGAACTATGTGGATCATAGCAAGTAATGAATCAGCTTAGCATTCAACTGTATGGATCTTAACTAGTTTGGATGGAATTCTGAAGAAGGAGAGTTCCAGGACATTTAATTATACTCACATAAAACCTGCACACAAATAGAGAGGCAGCTTGCTCAAAAAGATCAATGGAATATTGCCTTTTTTAAAATCAGGAACTGTGTATGTAAGGGTAGTATTTTTTCACCATACTTAGTCAAACTATATATTGAACAAATGAATCAAGAACTAGACTACACAAAGACAATTGTGACATCAGGTTTGGATAAAGCTCAATCATGACCTGTGATATGCACATGATATAACCTAGCTTTCTGGAAACAATGGGGATGTGAAGTACTTACTAATCCCTATTAAAGCTTACAACCTTCAGTATGGTTTACACCTCAATGTTAAAATACATCTGGACCAGTAAGAGCACCATGGTAAATGAAAGAAAATATTGAAATTGTCAAGGATTGTATCTTAGTCAGATACACAGTCAATGTGTGCCAGTCATGTGCTTATGTTAATTTTATGATGGAGATGTAGGGGTGGAGTCTAGCCTGTTAATCTGGAGATAGCCCTTGAGAAGCCAATGAGGCCTCTGTGTGGGCATGGCTTTCTCCTGATACATCTGGGAAATCTCGTGCTATTTCCCTTGTGAAGATGAGAAGCTATCTCCCCAGTTGTTGGGAGTGAGTTTTAGAGACGATGAATTACGGCATGCAAGAAGCTGGAGGAGCCGGCAGAGAGACTACACGGCTTTGCCTTGATGGAGCCAGACCTCTGAAGCTGGGGCGGCCACATGGAGACCCCTGCCAGTGATGAGTTGCTTTTGCAACCACTGGATGCTGTTGATAGACGCTGAGCCCTGGAAGCTTGGAGCCATGTGGAGACCCCTGTCAACGCTGGGACTCTGCACCCACTGACCTGTGACTTCGTGATACGGAAGGAGACTTTATAGACTGATTTCGGGCATATGAGTTAATATCGGACTTATGACTTTAAACTGGACTGGGTTGGGGATGTTTTCTCAATGTTCTGTTCCTCTTGTATATAAACCTTTTCTTTATATCCATATACGTGTCTATGAAATTTGTTCCTCTAGCCTACCCAGACTAACACACAATGCTTATGTAAAAAATCCACAAAATCAAATGACATATTGCACTGAGCAAATCTTCTATTTTAAAAAAACCTGTTTAAAGTGTTCAAAAATGTCAAATATGTCATTTTGGGTATTATGGTGCACCTGATCGAAGACATGATGTTTTCAATTCCCCCATAGGCGTGTGAAAGTGGACAACAGATAAGAGAGATGAAAGAAAAATTATGCAATAGAGTTGTGGAACTGTTGAAGAATATTAAATATCCCAGGGATGACCAGAATAACAATGAAATGTGTCTTAAAAGAAGCACGAGCTGAAGATTCCTTGAAAGCAAGGATGTTGAGACTCAGTCTCATGTACTTTGGGAATATTATCAGTAAAGACCTTTGCCTGGAGAAGGTCCTTATGCTGGGGACAGAAGAGGGTCTGAGAAAATTAGGGACTCCTGATAGATTGATTGTTCAATGGTTTTAACTGTAGGCTCAGATAGCAATGATTGTGAGAATGGTGCAGGACTGAACAGTTGCTTCTTCTGTTGCTTGCAGGGTGGTAATAAGTCAGAACTCCATGGCAACCAACAGCCATAACTAATAGTCTTTCATTCATATCCCTCTCTGTTACTTATTCAGTCTTAGGAATGTTGCAACACTGTGGTCATCTTATTCCATCAAGAACTACAATAAATATTTGGACCTTACCAGAGAGGCCTCAAATCACTTAATTATTCTCTAGATCTTCTATTTCCTTTTGCCTATTCCTTTAGGCTCGGATTATGACCCCTTTTATTTGTATTATTCAAGGTCCTGTTTGTTTGGATTGACTGAGAGGAACTCTTTCCATTAAAGCTCTTGCTATTCAGAGGTCTAGAATTTGCTGTGCTTCCTGCTACCTGAGAAGGTCCTTTGGGTCATACAGCAAATACCCTTTTGTTCTCCTGCTGAGCTGGGAAAGCCTATTGTGTGCTCTCTAGGATTTGCCTCCTGTAATCAAGGGGCTGGAATTGGAAGAGATGGCGGGTGGCAGAGTCCTTGTGCAGCATGGGGGTCATGTGAGTGGAGGACGAGAGCGCTGACCTCTGATAGACTGATTTGGAGGAGAGGACCCCAAAGAAATGAGCGCATTTAATAACAGTACCAGGTCTCCCTGGAAGCCAAGGAACCCCCAGGGTGTTGCATTAATTAAGAAGCAGCTGCTAGTCAGAAGGTTGCCAGTTCAAACGCCCCAGCCAGTCTGCAAGTAATCTGTATCTGTAAAGTTTACAGCCTTGAGAAATCCGAAGGAGAAACCCTAGCCCTTTCTCTGGATCTGAATTGACTTGACCATACTATTTTTGAGGTTGGGACTTAGTAACCAGTATTTCTAAGGCGATGCATTTTAACAAGTTTCAGCAGCTTTCTCATCTGCTTCTTTTCATTCACCATCTTTTCTAGCCTGGTATAAACTGCCAGCAACGATGAATGCAGTGAAAACTCTAGTATGCAAACTTTCCATCTCCCTCACTCCTGATGAAGCCTTGCAACCTTCTCAATGGCCTAATCCTAAAGCCATGAATATTTATGAAGCTCAAATCTCCTGGCTCTTTCTTATTCATCCTGCTTGCAAAGAGCTTTTATGGATTTGAATAAAGTGAGAAAAATACACAATGGAAGAACGGAGTTTAAATTTACTAGGTGCTCTCCAACCTGAGGCGCTTCAGGGCAATTTTCAAACACAGCTAAGGAGAATGAAATTTGTTTTTCTCTAAGTAGAAAGTGGTCTCTTCCCAAACCATGGACAGGCATCAGGTCCAATCTCACCGACGATCAGTCTGCACATATGCACCCCGTTCACCTAGAAGGACGGTTTCATTTCCATGGGCAAGTAGTTAGGAAGCAAGTAAAAGACATATAAAGTAGAGGGGCTTCTAGTTTTTTGGGTTTTGACTGTAAAGCAGGAGATAATTTTGTGACACATAAGGCCACTAATGAACGAAAATGGTAGACCTGCTTTTCTTGTCCCAGCACCCTGACAGCGCCCCCCTCCTTAAAACTGAGTTGGCATAGTTCTCAAAGAGTAATATAATTTTTATCAGACTTACTGTTAAGTGATAGGAAAAGTATGAAATACAATTTCTTGTTAGTAATATGACACAAATGAGAGTCTTCCATACAGACTTATTATAGACTGGGGTTAAGTAAAGCTAAACTGTAAAAAGATAAATATATCCATTATATGGTACTTACAACTGTTTCAACAAAAAAATTAAAGCTATCTATCTGTTAAAAATGTTATTGCTTCTGAAACTGTTACCCTAACCTGAAAAGTCAATATCACATGTAATATAATAGAATTATGAGAGTCAAACTATTCTAAGTTTATGAGAAATTTTATTGCTAAAAAGCGAAAGAGGAATTCTAAATATCTGTGGTGAATCGATATACTTCTAATTATTTTTTAGAATACTGATTTCTCTCCCTCTTTCTCTCTCTGTGAGTGAGTTTGTGTGTGTGTATAAGCCTTACAGCTTTGACCCATGGTGTTTATGAGACATTAAAGAATAGAAATTAGCTTTTCTTACTTAAAAACCACACTGTGTTCATTTGCAACAATATCATAATTCATGGTTGCATTGTCTTTTATGTCATGTTAAATGAGGGAGCTATAAAAAGTTTGTGGAAAAGTTCCAATGTTGTACAAAGTTTTAGAAGTCTTTTGCTATGTAATAACCTTGTGCAAAGATAGGCCATCATATTCTCAATGGCTGATGGTCTGTTTTCCTCTGCTATTTACATCAGCAGAGCCAAGGAAGGCACTCAACAAAATTGACTGACACTGTGGCGGCAGCAGGATGTTGAGCATGTTGCTGAACCAGGCAGCATTTCCTGATATGGGCCAGGGGCGGGGGGTATGTCTATATGGGTCAAGGTGAACAGAACCATTCCTAAAGGGACCTTTAATGATCAAGTGCTATAGGGTACTCATCTTGATAATATGACCTTTCTCATGATAGCAAATACTTTAACTATAGAGTAACACATTACATGGTTCTTCATAGTGATAATGAATGATATTTACCTTTATTAACAATGCTATCTAAAAGGGAAATTATAATGATTTATTTATTATCTAATTGAGCAAACATTTATCACCTTGGTAATGTTGTAAGTAAGCATTTTAAATATTCTTTTTCAACTAGCACATTGCTTGTCACATAGGAAACACTTGAGAAAGAGTAATTGGGGACAAAATATGTTGATTGAATTTAGAACCAGAAGGGGTAATATACAGCAAGCAGTGTCTTGTAATAGTGGCTATTTAAAGAGATGCATTGTTGATCATAGTGGGATCTTTCGTATATCTGCGTTGATCTCACACAATACCCAAAGTTTAGCCAGAAAGCAAATGTTGACTTCCTATTAAAATGATCTCTTTTTTCTGTTATACTCCTTTAAAGGATTTGAAATTAATAATACTTTATCAAGAGGTCACAAGGGTGAGAGGGGGCGGGGAGGGTAAAAAGAGGGACCGATTTCAAGGGATCAAATAGAAAGTAAATATTTAGAAAATAATGATGGCAACATATGTACAAATATGCTTGGTATAATTGATTGTTATGAGCTGTAAGAGCCCCCAGTAAAATGGTCTCAAAAAATTAAAATTAAAAAATAAAGGATATTGTCTCCTTTCACATTTTGAAAATAACTTCTAAAGTTTCTTACCAAAAGTCTAAGAGTTGCAAACATAATTTGCAGATTATTGGGGCTGATCCCTGGTGTTGTAAGTGGTTGAGTACAGGACCTTGGCCCGGGGGCTTGGCGGTTCAAATCTAGCGGCTGCTCTCAGGAGCAGCACTGGGTAGCTCCCATGACCACCAGAGGGCAGTGATGTCACCCCACCCCCCAAAAAAAACAAAAAACAGATAATTGGCAAAAGTTAATATTTTTTTCTTCAAAGGTCTGGCTCATGAATTCTAAATATGATTTGACAGCTCCATTATCTGTTTAAAATATATTTATCACCAAATTCTTTTTAACATTTGTAGCATTTAACATTTTAACTTTTTATCATTTTCTCTTCTCTTTGAATTTATTTTCCTTCTCTTGCAAAATTCCAGACCTGCTATGGATGCAAGTAGTAGTTCAAAATTCCCAATCTTGTCTACTCCTATACAGAGAGTAAGACAAGATACAAAACAACTTTTGTCTGCGGTTGAATTTGTTTTCCCCTTGTAATGTACTTTCACATATTTTTGGAAAATGTATAGTATACATTCAAATTATATTTTTTGCAATATCTTGTAACTATAATAATATAAAGGTTAACATATTAATGATAACATAAATAATTAAACATTAAAGTGAACTTTTCACCTAAGATATATAGAGCTGTACGAAGAGTTCATGTATCTATAGATAAAGGGATTTACAGCCAAAAGATATTGGGCTCATAAAATGATTATCCATTTATTTTTTATACATTTAAAACACACATGTTGAGAGTATGTGTATGTGTGTGTATATACTGTATGCCTTATGTATATATCTGCATATAATATACACTTTCACTATGAGAAAGTTGTTCAGACAGTTGTTCAAAATCACAAAGAAAAGCAACAAAATTATTTTAAATAAGCTCTGAAATAATTGATCAATGCTACCTCAATTTGTGATGGAAAGATTTGATCCAGACAGTTATTTACCAAAGCATTTATTACACCATACTAAAAATAATTTATTTCTTAACTGAAAATACAAATGAAACCTTCTTAATGACCAAAGGCATAGCTCATTCGTTATGCTGTGATGCTTATTAGGGCTGCTCTTTGTGCCTAGTATCATTAGAAAGGGTCGAGGAAATGACGATATTGTTTTCACTACTTACTAGATAAAAATATCTATTTGCTTTTACTTTATTTCTTGCTTTATATATATTTTGTCTAAATCTTAGGGATGATGCTCAATTTATGAAAAATGTTTTCCATTTAGCTAATAGCAAGTCTAAAATATGTTTTAAAGCCTCTCATTTAAATAAAACATGGTTCATTAAGAAATACACAGAAGGCTGAGCCCCAATGGCATAGTGGTTGTGCGCCGGACTGCGGCCCACTAGGATGGAGGTTGAATTCCAGCAGTGGGGCTGGGCCTCCTACTCACACCACCAGAGAGCAGTGATGCCAAAAAAAAAAATGAAATATACAGATAAAAACAAAAAAGCGAACAAAATTTTAAAGAGAAATGTACAGATATATTCCATAATTAAATTGTAATTTATATTTAAAGAATCCAAGACAACGGCAAGTTTTAATAAATACTTATCAGATGGGTTATAATAAGTACATGAAAACTTATTGGATGAATTTAATATAACAAACTTATCTTTATGATCAAATATAAGCAAGTAAATGTTCAGTTGTGAATTATTTTACTTACCTTTATGTCATGTGATGTGCAAATAAATTTCAAGCTACTTTTGAACCTGAAAGTATGGCAAAATCTTGGTAACCCTTCAATATGTGATAGACCAAACCACCCCAATCTTCCACTGCTCTAGAGTGGAGGCTGGCTCACAGACACCCGGCAAGACAGGAAGGAGCTGTCTGCTGTGTGAATCTACCCCAGTTTACCAGAGGAGAAAGCCTGTATGTCCCCCTCAGGGTAGCTGGTGATATTGAACGGCTGAACTTTTGGACTGCAGCCCAAGATGTTCTCATGAAGAATATAAAAGTCTAATGTTATACTCTGAGAATAATCAAATGAGAATCAAATATACATGAAATAGCTTCAACAATGTCATCCATTATGATATCATTCTATAAGATAAAAAGTTGTAGCTATATATGCTGTGCATATGGACATACATATGAATCCAGCAGCTAATATAGTTTATTTGTTAGTATATCTTATAAAAATATATAATAGTGATACATAATTAAGTGCGTATATATTTATATATTGTACATGCATACAAATTGAGAGAATTTCTTCCCCAGCAGTATAAAATTTAATTTTTAGCTACAGGAATTTGAAATCAGTCACCATTATATATTAGATTAAATAAAAGAAGGTTTTATCTACAATTCAATGAACTCTTTTATGATACAATTTGATAAGGTGGATTTTAAATTTGTTACTGAACAATACAAAATTCATCAGAAAGAAATCACCAAGTGTGACAGCCATGGGTCCCTTCGATTCATTTTGAAAAGCTTAGCTGTTTTAGATCACATCCTAATTCAATGTCACCAACATACAGGAATTTGGTAATTTCACTGAACTTTCTTTAAAGCCAATGACACCTCCCTAAAATCACATTTTGAAAATAAAGCAAAAAATAACTTGCTTACAATCAAAATTTTAAAAGCCATTTTTAGTTTTAAGAAGAGCCTACTGAAGTTCTTTTTGCTGTGCTGACCTGGGATTTTCCCTCAAAATCCTTGTCTGACACAGTATTCAGCTGGGTAAATGGCAGAGTTATCCAGGGGGACCTGCCACAGCTCTGGCCTTTCTGTTCTCCCAGTTCTCCAACCACACGACATCTCACCATAACCCAAAGCACCTCCCGCCCACACCAAGCTCCTCCCTGAAGCACACACATGCATATGACATAGCAGGAAGGTCCACTACCATAGTCTTATTGGATTGGCATACTAACAAGTTAGGGACAGCTCAGGATTTTTCTAACAAATGTGGAGATTGTTTTTCATCTTTATCATTTAAAGATACTATAGAATGGAAATGTGACATTTTAAGTGGTTTATACTTAATTTTTCAATGTCCTAATTCCTGCTCATGACAAAATTTAACATTTTTAAGATTTGACATATAAATTCAAATAGAGAATATAAAGTCACCAGGTACTTACAAGTTGGATTTTCCCTAGCTAAGTATATATTGGAATTTTTCTAGTGTTTAAGAACTTCTTACTCTTAAAATAATGTTTTATTTTCTTTTCCAAATTTCTTTACAAACAATAGAACACAAATTTTCAACTTTACCTAAACAGATGCTGCCTGCTCTCCACACCACATGGGGTAAAATCCAAGAGTTTATAAGCTATGCATTAGAAAAATATATATATGATGCTTTGTGTAGCATGAAGAGATAAGCCTAGAAATAACTAACTACAACAAAATGATCTAGAAATTAATATATTTATAAATATATTGGGGAGAAAAGTAAAGATTTTCAGAGACATGATTTCAGGATGAGGAAACTAATAGCTCAAGATAGATTTCAGTCACTGCATTTTGGTTCAGATATTATCATAATCTCCTTGTTTATACAAATATAGCTCAGAAAATAGGGCCTCAAACATATGTTTTAAGGTAATGAGCTACTAGTCATTATCTAGAAATGATAGCATATTTATATGCTTATTTCAGTTGGAAAAGACAATGGGAAAATAGGAAAAATAGGTAATGTTTTTTCACTTATAAATTGATTCCACAAGAATATCAGAAAATCATATTCTACAAGAATTTGTATCTTGTATCTAATAATGTGTAATTTATTTTCTTTTGTCTTGAATTTCCCTTTGGCATTATTTTAAAATTAACTTTTCTTGTATAGATTAGCATAAATTAAAATGTTCCAAATAGTTGTTTCACTATTGTTTCAGAAAAATTGGATTGTCTTTCTTTATCAAGTCCACAAAAGATATATTGTTATGGTTGTTTAAAATGGCTTTTAAGTAAAAGACTGTAAAGATCAGTAGAGGACTCATTTAAAATTGTTTATTTTTTTAAAAATGTGTGTAGACACAATGTCCTGTACTATCTTGAAAGACAATAGACTGGAAAGTAGGAATGGAATTTATTTAGTCAATTAAATATATTTTGTTATTCATATTAAGAACGTGACACGACAACATGGACCATTATTCATTGTCCACTTTTTGCATACATATGGCGTGACTGGAGTACAATGAATTGAATTAAATACACTTTAGTCTTCAAAGTAATTTATTTTGCTGTAAAGAAATATGCATTTTCTCAATTGTTGCTTCCAAGAGCATTGATTGTAGTTTTAGTTACCCTAATGGAAATCCTTCACAATCTGCTCTGTTTTACTCGATGTTGCTTAGGGGTCTGTTTTGAGGATTTCTTTCCTTTGAGGAGTAATTCATATCAAAGGCTGTAGTCTTTGATCTTCAGCTATAAATCCTTCATCTTTGTCACATTCAACAGCAACATATATCACGTATCAAAACCTGTTTTCTTCTTTTGATCCAATTATTGGATTACTTGCTCTCGGATTATTGGCCCAGCTTGCTAAAAAACAAGCAAACAAACTCACTGCCATCTAGTCTATGCTGACTCAAAACTCCCCTGTGGTATTCCAAGATGGTAGCTGCTTATGGAATTAAAAAGACCAGTCTTTCTCCCGGGGAGCTGGTGGAGATTTCAAACCACCAGTCATCTGGATTGCAGCCCCATGCAAAACCACAGAACCCTCAGGGCTCCTTCTTGCTCTGTGTGCAAACTGAACAGATATGGTGAAGATTTACAATGTTGGCACAGACCTTTACTGGTTTTAAAGCATGTCCCCCTTTCTTTTGAAACAACTGCCTCTTGATTTACATATAGGTTTATACATGATTACCATCAGGTGTTCTTGAATTGTTTTATTCATCATTAGTTATGGCCAACCTAGTTGAATGTCTCTGAATAGTCAATAAAAGACAAACATCTTTCTGGTATTCTCTCCTTTGAACTAAGTTTTATCTGACATCAGCAAGGATATCCTCCAATCCAGGATCTTTTCTTTGTCCAACTTAATGTATTAAGTTTTCTTGTCATTGCACTGCCACAAACATTTTTGAAAATTTTTTAGTATTAGTTTATTTGCATGTGCTATTAATAGTGTTCTATTAAATTGACTTTCTTTGAAATGGGTGCACATGTGGATCTCTTTATGTTCTTTGTCTAAATAGCTGTTTTCCAATTTTTTCATACATTCGTGAGCATAATCAGCCCGGTGTCCTTTTAATAAAACATATCAATCAGTACTCTGCCAATTCCATGGGCCTTGTTTTCTACCTATATCTTCAGTGCAGCTTGTTTAGTACCCTCCATTTTGCTTCTTTGTCTTTTATCATATGTTACTTCCTCCAATGGTTGAACGTCAAATAATTCTTCTGGGTACAATGACTGTGTATTAGTTACATCTTCTTTTGATGTTTTAGTTCAATATTTTCCTATATAATCCTTCGACATTGGAAATTGAGACTTGAATTTTTTTCTTCATTTCTTTCAGCTTGAGACATACTCAATTGCTAATCCCTGTGGTTTTCTAAGGTCAGATTTTGTACATTATAATACTTAATTTTTTCTTCTCATGCTGCCTTTTAAGTTGTTTTATGGTTTACTTCATCATTTCTACCATTCACCTTACTCTGTGTTCAAGAATAAATCTGAGTCATTTCTGACATCTTTATACCAGTGATTCTCAACCTTCCTCATGCCATGACCCTTTCATGTAGTTCCCAATGATAATATCATTTTTGTTGCTACTTTCTAACTGTAATTTTGCTAATGTTATGAACCAGGCAATATGTGTGAAAAGCTTGTTGGATCCCCCCAAAAGGGCCATGACCCACTAGTTGAGAACTGCTAATTTTGACCTTTCCTTCTTTTTGCTTCAATAAAAAAAGAAAGACATGTGCTTTTGCTTCATGTATGATGGAGTATGATATCATCCTACAAGTCTTTTATCTTTAGTAATATGTGTTTACTATGTCAAAGCTATTCTTGAGATGATTTCTATATTCAAGTGGGATGTTTAAGTCCATACTTTAGCTCTCGTGAAATTGTTTTATTCCTTTTCTGCTTCCACTAGAACTTGTATATGAATAATTGATATTGGCCCCTAGCTTTGATCCAATGGATGAAGTGATGACATGTGGCTTCTCCCTTATCTCTTTCCACAGATAAAAGTGATTTATATCAGTGCATTTCATCTGCTGAAATACACAGTTAAAGTCAACATTCATGATATTGAAAAATGGTACTTTAGTGAATAGATTGTCTATTTTGCAAAGAAAAATAACCAAATCACCTTTGTTTGAAGGAACCAAATGTGCATGTATGCGTGTTTTTCTTCCTGACAATAAGTTTTCATCTAATCATTAAACAAAAACTCTGCTTTAAATGTAAAGGTATTAAAATTAACAGGTTAAGATAAAAACAGTTTCTATAAAGATTGACACAACTAACCTTTTCTTTTCAAGGGAGGTTCTTCTATTTCTCCTAAACCAACATAAAAACAGGAAATTAGAAAGAAAAAGAAAAGACATTTAACATCAAATAACATTACATATCTACTTTCCCATTTTCTGTATTCATTTTGAAATTTTTAGTTTGGGCAAGCTTAGTCCTCATAGTACTTTACTTCCCAAATTCCAGATTTCAAAAATAAGCTTTATTTATGGACTCCTATTTGAGATAATGTCACTTTTATGGCTCCAACAAGTATGGCAATGTTCCAAAGTATGCATTATAGGTCACATATCATCTTCATTTTCATTCTCTATTGTTCTTCTTGACCTCTCAATTGAGGCTAAACAAATAAAACTTCAGGCATAATAGAATGGCCCATAATACTCAGAGCTTTCCTGGTACTCACACCAGACATGTGATTTCTGATAGACTGATGGGAAAATATGTATTCTAGAAGGCAGAATCACTATATATAATATATATATTACATATATAAATTTTCACAACCACTAATTAACAGTGATTTGACAGTGATTTATTACTTCTTTTATTTAATAGGTATATAAAACCACATAGCTTGGTTGTGTAACTATTGCAACATTGAAAATGTATTATTCTAGATTTACATTTAGTTAAATATCTTTCATTTTAATTGGGATTTTAGCAGTCTCACTCTCTGTTGTTTGAATTGGAATAAGACTTATGCATATAAAATATATATGTATAGTTACTGTTATGCTATTTTCATATTCCTAGAGAGTAAACTTGAGAAAAGATTATTTTCCTTGAAAAGCTTATAGATATAAATGTCTTTTGTGTCCTAATCATAGTACATTAACAAGGCTCACTCCATAATAAGATACTTTAATTGTAGCATTTAATTTTGATAACTTTGTCATAATGGCAGATAAGCTATAAGGCACAAGATGGAGACCAATTTACTTAGTTCCAGACCCTGTTCATGTGCTGAAACATGAGTAAGTCACTGTAACATATATTTGTTATTTATTTCATCAGTTAGGTCGTTCTTTATGTGGATTTTACCTTTATCAGTGTCCTCATCCCCATCATCAGCCTCATCTTCTTCATCACCATCAGATGAGATGATGTCAGACAACATAGAAAAGAAGCCATAGATCCAGTCTGTGGTTTCCTCCACAGTGTCATGTATGAGTTTCAGAGGATCTGAGCCGATCTTGGCAATAGAGCTTGCTGAAAATAAAGAAGAGAAAATATTTTGTAATCATTCCCAAGGAAACAAAGAAATGTTATTCTAGGTTTGTTGTTTTGACACAATAGACAAGTCAGTTTGATTAATTTAAATATACCATGTTAACTCAATTTTATTAACTCTAAACATGGAAAATACACTGTCACGATATAGTGCACATTCAGTATCTCTGGTTGTTGCATCCTTCGCTGCTAAAGTCTAGGTCAGTAGTTGAGACCACCGAGCCTTCTACAGGAGAAAGGTCAGACTTTCTACTCCCTTGCAGAATTTCTGTCTTAGAAACCCACAATGGCTGTCCTTGCCTATCCTTTATAGATTTTATGAGTCAGATTCAACTGTAAGGCTGCAGGTTTTTTATGCATATTCAATTAAAAATTATATTGAACATTTTTACAGTTCAGGGCTGCCAAGAAATAACTTTATATTGAGTATCTATCTTTTAGATAGAGTCCAGCACAGAGAACAAAGAATTCATTCGACTAGAGCCATGTCACCCACAGCAAATGGTTTCCGTGTTATTGGATTTACATATATTGTATTGGCATGTAATTATTGTACACTTCACAATACAAACCGTAAATTTTTGATGTTCCCAAATCGAAGGCATTATTGTTAGCTCATACTATTCTAGTCAATATTGTGGAGAAAGTGGCTCTGCAAATTCTCAGAAGAACAGCAAATTCACCATCTTGATTAAAGTCGCTGTGGTTACTTTCTTACTATATTTCGGTGTCATTAAGGTGGCTCCAACCCGTAGAAACCACAGGCCCCGCGAATGGCTCATTTCACAGTCCTGTGCCACTTTCCCGATTGTTCCAATGCTGGAGCCCGTGGATGCAGCCACCGTGGTGTTCCATTCCATCCCGGGCTTTCCTCTTTCGTGACGCCCTTCCACGCTACAAAATATGTCCTTCTCCCGCACCGTTTACAACACACAAGCCACAACAGTGTGACAAAGTCACAGACAAGTGGCGAGTAGATAAAGCTAGGTCCATTGACTACGTTTAGTAATACAAGAGGGAAATATCTAGGGTTGTCATGGCAGTGATCATATAAAGCTGAAACTAGATCCAATTAGATGTATTCCTGTAGATATTCCAGGACCTGGAACAAACAAATAAACAAATGTTGACCTTCTAGTAAGTTTTATGACTGGAGTTAGGAAAAGTTGAAATCTATGCGTTGGGGTGCTCTCTGCATGGTCGGCAGTTCAAAAGCAGAAGCAGCTCCACCGAGAAGAGACTGGAGTCTCTAATGGTATAAATAGAAAGCCTGAAGCCCACAGGGTGTCGCCCTGCATGAGCATTGGCTTGATGGCAGTGAGTTTGTTTTTGTGTTATAAATTTTCCCTAGGAATCTATATAAAGTTTGTGAAATGAGAGGTTAAATAGTAAAGGAAAATGCAAACCAGTAAATATATCAACTCGTTCCAGAATGCTGGAACATTCATTTTAATTTTATGACAATTGTTCTGAAGAGCCAAAGATAGTTCTCAAGATGTGTCTGAGGAAGTGATTTAAATAAAATGTGGTATATGTTGCACCTGATTTTCATCAATTCAAATTAAATTTTAGAGTTATGCTCTCCTCAACTTCAAAAACCATTTTAGCTTTCAAATATGCTTCTCCTTTTGATATTTTTAAGAGATTAGAATTATACTAGCATATTATATTATCTAAAGGTTAAGTATTCCAAAATTGGGCTTTTACTCTGATTGAGATGGGAAATCATTGGAAGCTTTTGAGCAGAGAAGTGAAATGACTTAATTTATGTAACCTCTTTTGCTGTGTTCAAAGTTGAAGAGAGTCCAGAGTAGAAACAGGGAAACAAGGAAAGAGCCTATTGAAACAGCTCAGGAAAAAGATGATGGTCTTTACTACCAAGGTGCAAATATTCAGATGGGGATACCAAGGTGGGGACACGAAAATGTAGATGGATGCTGATCATATCTTAATATTCCTAAATATAATGATAGAAAGAATAGTATATACTTAATGTCTATTGTGAATATGAGAAAATAAGGTATTCAGGATGCTTGCAACTTTTTGGCGTGACAAAATGTCCAAATAGAAATAGCATTTTCTGAGATGACAAGAGGTGAAACAGAAGAAAATAAATGTCACAGAAAGTAGAAAATTATAGGTATGTAGATCAATTTTAAGCCTATCAAATTGGAATTGACCCCTCCACTTCTCAGAGATGTAGATGTTGCATAGCTCAATGTGATCTTAAAGATGTGAGATTCGGAGTGGGAGCTTGGGAGCATAGCAGAGGATGAAACATATTCAAAATGAGGACACAGAATGACTCATAGAGGAAGGAAAGCCGAAAATCTTTCCAACATTTAAAGGAAAGGGAAGTAAGAGAGGATGAAAACACAGCAAAAGTGATTGTGAAGGGAATGTCAGAGGGAGATGGAGAACCAGAGAAAGGACCGCATGGCTATGAAGGACTGGCTTTCAAGGACTTTAAAGTAATGCCCCGTGAAACTGGCCAATTGCCCAAGTAAGAGGAAAGTTAAGAAGTGACTCTAAACATAGTAATGGCCTTGGTGACTTTCAAGAAGTACCAGCAGAGTACCACTAAGACAAAATAAAATGGGGAGAGAATTTGAAGGTAATGAATGTAGTCGGCTGCACAATGAATGGCAGAGATGGAGCTGCATTTGATGTTTGAGTGGATCCATAGTGCTTGTTGTTGTTGCCATGTGCATTTTAAAATGGGAAATATTGTAGCATGTTTATGAAGCTGAGAAATATCCCATAGAAAGAAAAAGTGATATAAGAGGATTCCCGGGGTAATGTTTAAACATTCTGTTCCACAGGGTTCATGGAGCTCCCAGTCTCTGCAAGGACAATGATACTATGAGTCCCTGACTTAGAAGAAGTTTATCTCCCTGAGTTACCTGGAGCACACCTGTACTCTCTGCACCCTATTCTATGGCATCGCCGAAATTTCTCTATATTCCAGAAACAGTTGTCTGAAGAATTAGATTAAACCTAGCAGTCAGAGATAAAACAGAATATTATCATCATAACTGAGAATTTTAAAGAACTATACCTAAAGAATTAGATTGTACTATTACCATTAAAGGCATTTTTTAGCACTGGTATAATTTATTTTTAATGGAAGAACACTGCAAATGTGCTTTTTATGCTCAGAATGGATTGGAGCTATTTCCACATTCCCTCTGTTTCTTAGTTTTAATTGAGGAGCTTAACCATAAAATCCAATGAAATAGACATCAGTTTAATTATCCTTATATTTAAATGCAACACATTCACACACGTGTTGCAGATATCTATATATAGCTCTATAGCTATCTATCTATCTATCTATCTATCTATCTATCTATCTACATATATATATATCCAGCCAAAAAACTATTTTCACAAAGTCAAAGTTGATGGATTTGAGGCTAAATTTGAGTTTTCCATCAAATGAAGAAATTCCTTTAAAAATGGCATCTATCTCTGGGTTCATATCTATTCCTATCTAGCTAGCTTTCCTCATAAGTTACAGAGTAAGGCTGTTCCATAGGGCTTTCTTGACTGTAATCTTCCCAGAAGCAGATCAATCAGCCTTTCTTGGATGGCATTGCTGAGAGAGTTTGAAGCACCTTCCTTTTAGGGAAATATTTGAGCACAAAGCCTCTGTGTCACACAGAACTTACACTTGTCTATAGACCTACCTACCTACTTTTCTATCTGTCATCTTCTGAGAAACCCTGGTGGTGTAGTGGTTATACATCCGAAGGTCAGCAATTCAAGTCCACCAGGTGCTTTGCAAAAACAAAAGACAAAAAAAGATGGGGCCCTCTGCTGGCTTAAAGAGGGCCAGTGCCAGAAAGCCATAGGGAAGGATAGAAATTGGCATTAACTCGATGGCAGTGATTTTGAATGATCTACCATAATCTAGTAATCCCGAGGCAAATAACAACTTCTTTCAAATGTCCTTTTCAATTATGCTATGATGGGCATAATATTGCATGGAACAACTAAAATATTTGATTTCTCGCTTCTCTTTTTTTAAAAAAAATCTAATTTACAGTAACCCTAGAGGGCAGAATTTTCCCCTTTGGCTTTCCAAGACTATACATTTTTGGGGGTCCAGACAGCCGCATCTTTTATGGAGTTGGGGCAGAATTGCTGGCCTTGGAGTTAATAGCTCAGTTGCCAGCCCTGTATGTAGTGTTTACTCATGGTGCTACTAACACAGGTCTGTCTACTCTTCGAAACCACCAGCCACGCACTCCACTCTTTCCTGATTCCTGCCTGCTTCAGGAGATACACGTTGGTGCTCACTTGAGCTCATTGTTGTTTAATTTAAAGCAACCGTGGCAGAGCAAAGGATCTAATATGTGTTAGATAATTATTTTTTCAATTTTCAGAATCATTTAACTCAAACATATGGCAGTGCTTCATAAATGGAAGCTGCTATAAATATTAACCTACAATCACTTAGTCATCAAGTCTTCACAAGCAATCTTGGCAGTGTCTATAAAATCCAAGCTCTGTTTTCATCAGGGCGCATGAAGCAATCAATACTTGCCTCTTGCCAGAAAATATTCAGTTCCAAATATTTGGATCTAAATTGATGTGTGCATTTTGAAAAGTGCCATAAATAATAACTAAATTAGGAACTAATCAATGTGTCTGTATATTTCTGGGGTACCTGGTATATAGAAGAGCTCAACGTGAAATCAGGTAGCAAACAGTCTCTTTCTTACAGTGCTTATGAAGTACACGGTGGATTTGGTTTTGAGACTGTTGATGTGGTTGTCTTATACGAGTACGAGCTTATGATTTACATGATTAGCCTAGTGCTGGCATGCATGAGTCTGCTATGTAGTTGGTTCTTATTTTGCTATGTGAGGGATTCTGCTTCAAAATACATAGAGGTTATGCAGACCTGCTAAAATAGAATTTTAAAATTATAATTAAACTAAGTAGGTTTTCCCTAATTTGAACTTAAGTGTGTCAACACATTTGCTTCCTTTTGTGAATTATAAGCAAGTTAGGGAAAAAAATCTGAACAATGATTATGCATCATTTAATATGAGTTACATGGCAATTCTTGCTTGAAGTACTGTGAAATTGCTTCATCTTTGTCTTCGGGTAGATGGAATTCCCTGGAACTTTAAAAGTGTCAGAAAGAATTTCAGACACATTCCTTCCCTTCACTCCCCCTCATTCAGAGAGAAGAGGAAATGACTCAGTCAGGGATGAAAAGATGAAACAACAAAGCAAAACCAGAATGCTGTATCAGTACTTATTTCAAGCAAGCAAGGATTGTCTCCACAGAATTAATGAGTTTCTTACATTCAGAAAGTTAGTTGAAAAAATGCAAGTGGTGAGTTTGATGTTTGACATTATTCATGGTAGTCAACGATTTCCTTAGGTGATTCATTAGACGGACTCTGATCTAATTTAATTTATTTTAAAACAGAATCTATTTGAAATGAAAAGTACTCATAGAACTTAATAACCCTGAGTCATTGGGTAATGGTGACATTCAAAAAAAACCCAAACCCAAATCTTTGCCATCGAGTCGGTGCTATCTCAGATGTCCCTCTGTAGGTTTCTGAGACTCTCACTGTTGACAGGAGTAAAGGCCCAGTCTTCCTCCAGGGGAGTTACTTGTCATTTCAAACTGCCAATGATGCGGACTGCAGCCCAGTGCACAACCACTGCACCACAACACTAACCACAAAAGTATGCACCTGCACATTCATAATGATATTCAGTGCCTTTATCAAACCAGTCGTTTGGGGTCCATTCTGAAATAACATCTAAATAGTATCTCAAAGGTTGGACTATTTGCTGTGAGCACACTCCTTGGAATTTAATGATTCGAAACGCCCATATTTAATTTTTATTATTATTCTAGCAAGTCTTTTAGTCTCCTATTGTCAAATGTCTTTAATTAAACAATATACGTGTGTATATTTATTATTCTCAATTGTAATTAAGTAGAAAGTAAAGCTTATATTGATACATAAAAAGGAACTTACACATCCAAGTATTTAAGAAATGTTTGACAAAACTTTTATTCTCTTTGAATTTACATCCTGCCAATAAAAGTTAGCAAAATGTCTACTAACTGGAATTCTGAGGCTTATTATTAATCTCTCATGTATAATAGAGAGAGAATAGCTGTATATTTGTAACGGTGTTTCAATTTAAGACAAGAGTTGCTATTTTGATATTTGATATGTCACTTTTGCTATCACTGTAATAAGTGGTGGTTTTAAATTAGATATTTTAAAATAGCACTTCTTTCTAAGTAATACTTGAAGAGATGCTCATTTCTGGAGATCTTTTCTTTACACTTAAGTATAAAATTCTTATGAGGTGTCATTAATTCTGTTCCAACTCAAATCAATGGTTTGCACAACAGAAAGAAGTACTTCCTGATCCAGCCCCGATTGTTCTTATGTTTGAGATCATATTATCTCCTTAAAGTTACTCATGCTAAAAGATAATTGAAGCACATCTGGCTAACTGATATGATTAAAGAAGAGCCAGCATAGAAATTCTAATTAAACATAGAGATGAACAATGAAGATTAATTTAAGTACTATAGCATATTTTTCCATTGGATAACTTTATTATATACAATGTTATTTCACAATAAATGTATAAATCAGTCATAAACAAAATGTTAAATTCAAATTATGTGTGTGAAATACATTTTAAACTAAATCTAGAAAATATGTTATAATTTTCATTAAGATATTAAAAATGTGTGCTAAGTAGCATAAATTGAATTGTATGCTTCAAAATAAAGTAGATAAGAATATGTAGAGCTTCACTCAATAATAGATCTAACATGAAAATTTTGGTAGATAATTTCATGTCAATTCGAAGATAAATAAAAGTATACGGGTGGGTTTCCACATGTCAATCTTGTCACAGCCTGATGGTGCCACTGTGTGTGCATGGCCTTCTCAAAAGGACAGCCCTGGGAACCTTGCCTTCTCTCTCTGCCTCCACCTCCCTACTAGCACACCCTGGTCCCTGTTAGAGCTGAGACAGATCCTTATTAGTTTCAACTCAGCTTCTCCAGCTCCACATTTCCCTTCTCCTTCTCCTTTCCATTCAGTTTGCCCCCTCCAAAGTGCTGCTGCTTCTGCCTTCGGGCCCCAGTACCAAATCCAGAAGTAAGAACTTCTCATTTTTTGACAAATATGACGTCAAATCCATAAAGCCTACCCCAAGCTTCCAACTTCAGTGATGGGAGTGACCTAGGGAAGTAGCTGTCTCCCTTCCTCGCAGCTCTGTATCTACATCTGAGTCAGGAATGAGAGAAACTGAAGAACAATCTGGCAGGTTCTTCTGGAGTTACTGTCAGCTCAGCTGTGCTGTGAGATCGTGACATTGTGATGCATCGTGCATGAGGCCGGGCCATGCCCTTCTCAGCACAAGGAAATGCTGCATGAGGCCGGGCCATGCCCTTCTCAGCACAAGGAAATGCTGCATGAGGCCGGGCCATGCCCTTCTCAGCACAAGGAAGTGCAACCCCGCTTGCCTTCCACGTACCAGATCTCAAAAATATTGAGTACTTTGGTTCACCTTCACACAAAATTCTACAGGAAATTCCCTTGGGAAATATGATTAGCCCAGTTGACAATACCAATCTACACCTAGTTTCGCCTTTATTTCCCTTAAATATTTTATAGCAGAACCTAGATTTTAAAAGTCTTAGTTCGTCCCCCCCAAAAAAAGTCTTACTAGCAGATAGCTTAAATCCATCAGTATTCATGTCTGTTCAGTAAGTTTTAATTTTATACTTAATCATGACCTCATTAACAAATAAATAGCAAACAGGTTTTCATATCATATGAGGCCTTGTTCATGCAAAGCTTTCCATATCTGAATTATGCTTATTCATTTCAGAACCAAAAGAAATTTTAAGCATTGCATTTCATGATCATGTTTCTTAAATCTTCTTCCTACTGTAACAAACCTTACCAACTTCTTTTTTCCCAATATATGCACCAACTTTTTAAGGAGATAGGTCATGCCTCCTAAAGTGTCTCATAGAATATGCCTGTTTCCTTCCACAAGAGACATCTCAAGTCTCTTGTATGAATTATAAACTAATCTTTACCTCAAAAGGCTGGACAAGAAAGAAAGTTAAAGTTGTAAACAAGAGTACTTCCATATGATGCTGTTTATTTCTACAAGGCCCAGTTATGAGTCACAAGATATCTTGCTTTCAACTTTTAGACATGCCATGATTATGGTATTATAAATTCATTTTTCTTAAGTTTTTAATGTTTTCTTTCCTGCTTGCATTTCATTTCTCCCTATCTTGGAGTAAGGAAAGAGGGAAAGAATGTGTCTGAAGGTCTTTCAGGCACTTGTAAAGCTTTAGGACATTCCATCTTCTGTGAAGACTAAGACTAAGCAATTCCCCAGGGCTTCCAGCAGTGTCCTGCACCTCATACTAAACCATACAAGTCACTTCCAAGGGTTTTCTGAAAATGGTTAAAATTTAACAAAAGAACGAGAATGTGTTCACACATATAGCTCATGTTTTAATCACTCATAGTCATTCATTTTTATCTTTAATTATGCCATGCTGAATCAGTGTGATTCAAAGGGCTTCCATATCTTTTTCTACATGATCCTCACTTTTAAAACACGTTTCTTGATTAGAAATGTTCCATAGTAAATGTTGTGCTTTCTTTTACCAACTGAGAATCAGTCGTTCTCTGAAGGAATCTTGGCTCTTTTTATTAGACAATGGTGTTTCAAAACTAAATGTGCTTAATGAGGCATTACTGCTAGATTAACAATGCACCTAGGTTTTTGAATAGATAGGAGTCAGGAAATATTGATTTCTTAAAAATCATGGTTAGAATAATTTTTAGAAATAAAAATCAATATTGCAAATTTTGTCTCAACTTCTTTGTTTTTATACTTATGTCTTTTTCTTATACTGAAAACCTTGATTCTTAATGGTATCCATTTAATTGTCTCCTTTTTAGCTTAATTTGATAGTGTACCTATAACAAATTCAAATTAGATTATAAAAATACTGGTATTATTATCTTCTGTGCCATACAAAGGGCGTGGAGTACAAATGGCGTGTCTTAGAAGCAGTGAACATAATTATAGACTGTGATGCAAAGTAGGGTCTATATGCCTATAGTCTGCATTTTGATCTCTATTTTCCAGTTTTCCATGATAAAAACATTGACAATGTTGCTAAATCAGAATCATAGACCTACCAGTGGTTCATCAATTTTGTTAGCATTTGATGTATTCTTTAGACTATAGTGGTGGCTCTCTGGGGTAAGCACTGGTCTGCTAACTTTAAGGATGGCCACGCCACAGAAGAAAGATGAAGCTGTCTGCTCAGGGAACATTTACACACTCGGAAACACCAGAGAGCAGTTCCGTTCGCCCCAAGCAACGTTCTCCTGTGTCCTGTAGCATCCCTTTAGTTGGAATGACTCAAGGGTTGTGGGTGTGTTTTGGGGTTTATTAATTCAAAACAAACCTTATTTAAAGTAGATGTTTCTCTTTATTAAGATTCTGATACACTTTGCAATTCCTGAATTCTTACCTCAGAATAAGAAAGAAAGAAGCAAGGTGAAAGGCAAAAAGGAACTACGTGGCTACCATAGCACTGTTTGGGGAAATGGGCCAGTATCCCATTTCCAGGCTAGAGAGCATGAGCACGACAGAAACCCCAACCCCACCCTCTCCCTGGAGTGGATTCCAACTCACAGTGAGACCATCAGATAGCAAAGAGCTACACCCTTTGGCTTTCCTTGACTGTACATTTTTATAGGGGCAGGAAGTGTGATTCTTCTCCCATTATAACCTGGTCAGTGAGATCAAAGTGCTGATCTGGTGGTTACCAGCCCAACATGTAACCCACTACAGTAAAACAGGTTTCCTTTGATGTGTTTTCTGGGTGATGGGGAAAGAAGAAAATCTAGCAGCACTTCCATGCTTCTGACAGGGTATGTGAATCAGACTTGGGATCTAAGGAGACAATAGGACAATGTGACATGGAATTTAATTGGCTCAGTCAAGAATATGGACTTTGGTGCTTCAGCTTGACACTCTTTTGGCACATGAAATGGTTGGGTGGCGAGAATTGGAGGCTACAGATGCAATTTGGAAGTTGGGATGGTCTTCAAACTCCTTGGCCACCAAGTTGATAAAAAATAAATAAAATGCTTTTAAGTTGAAGTTTTCTTCAAAATATAAATGGCCTTATTGAATCCCTTGGTGATAACATGCATACATTTTATCTCACATACCTTCATTACTTAGAATTGACAAGAACAGGGAATGACACCTAACCCATCTAGCTCATGGGTCACCATATGAGAAACACAGGATCTGTGAGCCTGACCACGAGGTCCTTGCCAAATGAGGACACAGTTGGGTCTTGGCCAACCTGGGACAGCTGCTGGCTTGTTGGTTTTTTGTTTGGTTGGATTTTTTTTTGAGAAGCCCAGGTCTAAGCTCTGCAGCCCCTGCCAAGCATATAAAAAGGTCCTGTCCATTCTGGGTATTGTCTCCCTAGCCGTGTCAGTCATCTAGACCTGCTGGGGTGGGGGGAGTCCCCAGTGTACCCTCACATGAGTGCGCAGTGAATCCACTGTGCTGCTGCTTCCGCCTATTGGCTCCATCTCTCAGCTCTCATCAAGCCACCTCTCTCTCTTGCAAAGAAGACTGCAGCACAGGGACCCACCGAGAAAAGGTGGTAGGGCACTCCCACAGAACCATGTCACTGCTTTTAGCCCCCACATCTCTGAACCATATTTGAGGATTGATCTTGATACTGCAATGAGAGTCATATACTGAAGATAAGCAAGCTAAATCTGGCTCACTGAGATGGCAACTTATTAATAACCTGTGTAGGAAGGGCAAAGTAGTAGCAAAATCCATGGAACAATGTGACGGCACTTAAAAGTGGCAAGAAGCAAGAGAGGTATCAGGATCAGAAGGAGGAAGAGCTCAATGCTGGACAGTTGAACCGGGATGAGTGTGTTTAATGTGCATCTGATGCTTTCATTGAGAATGCACATGTGATGTCTGAGATTCCTCAGTGGAGTGAAAGGCGGTACCAGATTATGTCTTCCTAGTGGTACTTTGTAGATAGACAAACAGAAGACAAATAGCTAGATGGGAATGAGGGAAGTTTTTGTTTTGTGTATTTGCTTTTACCGAGTTAGAATACACAAGTGTGTTGAGAAAAAGAAGGTAGGCTGAGCAAATCTTAAAGATACAGTTAAAGGTACCTTCTAGCATCTATCTCCTATCCTACACACTAAGCTACATACACAAAGGAATGAATCCTTTTAAAAAGCAAGGTATTTCAGAAGCAGGAGCTTCTGCTTCTCAGGTGCGTGTGAGTTTCAAACCACTGGCTGTCTCTCTGCTCCACATCTGCACTCTCATGCTCTTTTTTGGCCTCCAGACTACCTTCTGGTTCCGAATTCCCACAATTGATGACAGTGACCACCTCCTCTCACTCCCTCAGTAAACTGCCATGCGAACAATAAGGTAAAATAAGTTACAACTAAGAAATGGATGCAAAACTCTGGAAACACATCCTACTCCAAAAGATATAATCCCGTTTGATTTGCCATTTTGGAAAAAAAAAAATACTCACAGATGTGGGGCATTTAGATTCGTTTAACTGAAAGCAAAAGTAAAATCCTGATTTAAAAGCACTTTTGGTGAGCTCATTATTTTATTGACTGCACAAGGAAATGGCTGTCACTTTTCTAATCTACATTTGAATAGTCTTACTGAAGCACCAATCCTTTTCATTCAATATTTGAGGCTTAAGCTTTTTCCTGTTGCTTTCTAAATGTGTCTCCATGGAGCATTTCCCAGACTCATCTTTACTTACTTCAATAGTTTAGAAATGTGTCCTTGTATGGGACCTAATAAAGTTAAGTTCTAGCTTTTGTATTTAAAATTAGGTGGTTGTTTCAATATCTAATCATTTCATTACAATACTTGTAGGATGCACTTGGGTGTTGTACAGCTGTTAGATTTTGAAGCAATGAGAAACACTGCTTGATGCAAATGGATATACCCTTCACCTCTCTTTCTAAATTTGACCCCAATCAACCAATGTTTTTTCTTAGCAAATTATTTTGTAGATGTTCCAACCTGCAAGTGGAGCTAGACGTATGTCAAATAAAGAACATTTTATATTCCAAAGCAAAGCCACCCAAACAACTTTGGCTGTTTTTTCCATGCCATGTATCAATTAAAAGTCAAAGAATTATAATAGACTTTTATAAACAGGTCTATGTAGAACAGTATAGAAGTTATGATAATAAGTGAAATGTTACTCTGCCATCTTTACAAATCACAATTCCAATAAAGCAAAAATCTCAATGCTGTAAATACACTATAAAAGAGAAAAAGCTAATTCCATTATCAACTTCTGTCACATCACTACAAAGCTAACATGAATGGAAATTGTCTTTCTGTTACATAAGGATAATCAGATTATCACAATATTCCTGTTGGGTGACTTACTTGCACCCCTATTTTATAAAACATAATCATGCTGGAAGATAGTGAGATTTGGGAATTGATATGGCAAGTATCTATCCTCAAAAGTAATTGCATGGACATTTGTTTCATCGGATCAGGATTTCGGTTTGGACACTCCTGACTGTCATATATCCTGTTTAGGTCTTCTGTATTTCCGTGTTAACAGACAAAATTATTTTAAAGTCCTCTCCCCTAAATTAAGCTGCTAGCTGTAGGGTCATGAGTTACATGCTTACTATATAGTACATATTATTAGCAAGCCAGAGTCTCAGAGGGTCTGCAATGTTCCCTCACCATAAAATAGGGGCTTTTCAACTTTGAATGTTTATTGTGAAATTGGTAGAATTTATGCATATGCACATGATATTTTAAAATTGCAAATCATGTAGTCAATTCATCTTTTTGAAATATACCAACTCATCCTTTTAAAGTATGAAACTATACATAATAGCATGAAGATTAAATTAAAACATTTATGTAACAATTACGATGTGCCACTCAAAATTCCAAGTGCAAATAGCTCATTTAATACTCACTGAAACCATATGATGCAGTTACTATTATCACCAAGAGAAAAGAAAACTGAGATCCATCTAGTGTTTGATACAGCCAGAATTCGAATTTGGGACTCTAGCCTAGTAACTTCCAGAAAAAGACTGGACTAAGATGAAGGAAGAGGTCACCCATTTCTGAACAATTAGCACTGCAAACATTATAAATAACAGTGGAACATTGTCACATACAGGGCTGGGCCTGCGCACTTCTGAGGGATTAGCCACTGAAAGCCTGATGAAGAACAGAAGACACTGTCAGGTACAGTCCCTTAAAAGAGGCCCTCAGAAGACATTCAAAAGAAGCAGAAAGATATATTGCTTTGGGCAAATCTGCTCCACATGTTCTCTTTATAAAATGTTGAAGAACAAGAATGTCACTTCGAGGATTTAGACGAATCTAGCCCAAGCCATGGTGCTGGCAAAGGATATTGGAAATACTATTGACTGCCGGAGAACAAACAAATCTATCTTGGAAGCCATCCAGCCAGAATGCTCTTTAGAGGCAAGGATGGCAAAATTTCATCTCATGGATTTTGACATGTTATCAGGCAAGATCAATCCTTAGAAAGGGACCTTGTGCTTGTAAAGTATAAGGTCAGTGAAGAAGAGAAGATATTTAAAGAAACAGATTGATACAGTGGCTGCAACAATGATTTCAAGCTCAATAAACAATGCTGAGACTAGTGAATACCAGGCAGTATCTTGTTTCATTGTACAGTGGCTATGAGTCACAGCAGTCTCAAAGGAACCTGACAATAATAGCAACATTTATGTGGCCAACATTACAAAAGTCTGATAGAGGATGATTCAAACGAATGATTTCAAAGAGTGATTTTAGACTTTTATATTTGAGATATTTCTGAAATGCATCCTGGAAAAGCATGAGATTCTGACAGAACTTCTGTTTAATTCATAAAGGATGACTTGAACAAAATGGCAACAGTTATGTCTTTTCGTGGACATCATTGCCCCCTGGTGGGAGTAGGAGGCCCAGCCTTGCTCCTGGAGAGCTGTTGATAGATTTAAACCACCAACCATGTGGGTCGCAGTCCTGCACACAACCACTACCCACCGGGGCTCAGCCCAATAGTAGTGTCTTTTATTACCATCATTCCCCCAAAGAATTTTCAGACCAGATAGAAGTTGAAATAGCTCTAACGTCAGCATTAAGACGATATCTTAAAGGTATGCCTTGCTTTTTATATTTTCGTACCATGCCAAGGTAAAGAAATAAACAATAAATTTGATTTATAATTGGGGATCGTGGTACTGTAGAGTGTTCTGATTCGTTTGGGTGTTTCTGTTGGTGTTGGATGCCATCAAGCGAGTTCTGACCCATAGTGATCTTATGCACAACAAAATGCAACCTTGTCGAGGCCTGTACCTCGATATTCACAGTGATGCCTGGACTTGAGCCCATTGCTGCAGCCACTGTGTCCCTCCATCTGTTTGGGCACCTCCTCATCCTCACTGCTATTCTACTCAGTATAATGCATGGAACTGATAACATCTGACGACATGTCCACAGTAAGTAAGGTGAAACATAACCACCTTTGCGTCTAAGGAGCATTCTGGCTGTACTTCTAAGGTATGTGTGAAAAGACATTCTGGTGAATGCAAATTCATTTTAAATATGGTTACCAGGATAGCTTAAATAGACCAAGGACATTGAGCAAATTATGTAGGTTTGTGAAAATTTGATCACAATTAGGATGCACAAATTCTGTCAGTCATTCCTGAAAATTAAGTACACATGGAAACTGATACGTCTCTAACATTTTCTTAGTGTTTGTCTTTCAAGTCACAAAAATTATAGTAACCTATAGTAACACACATGCCTATTCAAATATGTACACATTGACATATATTTACACAAATATGCATATATCTGTTAGATCTTAAATTTGTATGTTTTGATCATCTTTGGGCCTTGTGTGAATGTTTTTAATCATTTAAACCCATAGTCTGACAAACAGCACACCTGCCTTACTGGGCTAAATGCCAAGGGCAGATGTGGGGATGGGGGGGTGAAATCAGGAAAATTAATTTGCAAGAGCAGTAGATAAATGGCACACCTCATTAAAGAATCTATTTTAACGGCATATCAGGAGATGTCTACAAGATTTTCCTAAGAAATTGATGCTTCCTACCATCGTGCCCTGACTGTCTCTCTTCTCAGAGTACTGATTTTATTTCCTATAATAAGATTCAAATTCATACTGCATTTAATGAGTGCCTTCTCTGTGCCAACCACATATATTTTATATAGCTTATTCTATTTAATTCTTACAAAAATGTTTTCAAATGTTGTGAAGAATGCTCACATACAGACACAAAACTCAGGTAAAAGTTCATTTTTCCTTCCCATGGATATGAATCCAAATAAATTATGACCTAACTTCATGAATTCAGAAAGCCAATACTTCTACTGTATATTCTGAGAGGAAACTTATTAACTGTGAAGGACCCCTCTGTTTGTAATACTCTTGCACTCCCATTGGTTTCACTTATTATGTAGGGTGAAAGCTGTACCATTATGGCTCAAGACCAAATATATTTTATTCAGAAAAGAGATTACAGTCCTATGAAATTGTCAAGACACCCTTCTGTTTTCTAAAAGGGCTTTATGGTTTAGTCTACATTACCATAGAGGCAAGTCCTATAGCAACATTTTGATACCTTTGTTCCAGTTCCAGGATAAGGATAACCTTATCCTGCCCTTCTTGGGTCTTTCGAATGCAATCATTATCCAAGTAGAAGTAAGGCAGAGCAGATAACATCAGGATGATCACACATGTTGGTTTGATCTTTCTGTTCTGGGGTAGATATTAATAGCATGCCCTTACACACTCACAAGAATCCTGTTTCAAATGATAAAGTACATAGTCTTCCTGCATGGTTTGTTTGTACTGTGTCAAGTTTGCTAAGTTAGAGCTACATGTCCCAGAATACATTTCCATGTAAGTTTCCAAGTGACTGTTGGCCCTATGATAAATTCTCATGAGTATTAGAAGACAAAAGCAAACAATTGATGGTTGTTAATGCTTACAAGCTTGCTGTTGAGGACAGGTGCTGTTATTACTCATGCATATTGTCTACGATATGTTAGCGAGCCTTGATAGGTGGCAACAGCTGGCAGCATCTCATCTAACTCCCACTGGAATGCTGCCTTCAGCTTATCTGAATTTGACCAGGTGTGTGTGACGTTCCTTGGTGATACGTGCCAATTTATTCAGTGTCTCATCCACATCATGGTAATTTGAGGTGGTGAGAGAAAAAATGAGTTCCAACTTGTCCTTAGCCTCCCCTACTCTTAAGTCCATCTGCTTTTTCCAACCGCCACCTTGCTGACCTCAAGCTCAGCTCAGACACATTAGAACAATGTTATCTAGACGACCTATTCAGCTCCCAGGGTGCACAGGTCGGAGCCATACCTCAGAGCTGGCAGGTTTGATTCTACACATAGTAGCGTAACCACACCTATTTCGTTGGTTTCTCAGGTCACAAAAAAGTCATATTTACAATGGACTATAGTTTCTTAAGTGTGCATTATGAAAGCTTTTAAATACTGGCCTAATAATCAGAATGAGGCAGAGGCAAGGGAGCACGTGCTTTTTGAGAACTGATGCTGATAAATTTACTCAGTGGAGTTTCCAGACACCCTCAACTTGCAGTAAAGAAACTTAATCTCTATGAATTGCAATAAAAGGAAGCAAAATAAAATAGAGTATGCCTGTAACAAATCTCTTATTCTATATTACTGCTGTCTGGCCAAACCTTGACTGAAATACCATAGTATTCTTTACACGTCATATTGAAGACGAAATGAAATATGGATGAAATCCTTGTCTCAGTCTCTGTTGAGTGATAACAAAAATGTGTCTTATTGTGCTGTGAATGAGAAAGTAAATAAACAAATATCAGACACAATCTGGTACTGACCAGAAAACAAGGTACTACATTTCACAGCCATGGAAATAGCCATCATGTTATAGGTTGCAGAGCTACAGTGCAACTGAAGTTGTCTTAAGAAATTCTACAAGCTTATTCTACATGTGTGTTACCAGTAGACTATATTTGGGTCCATCAGACCAAATTATAAAAATAAGGAAGTTTTATGGTTGTCTTGGACAGAATCAGTTTTCTCAATCTAATAGAGTATGTGCTTATGAAAATAAGTTTTTAAAGTTTCTATTTTTTTGGTATACATTTTTTAAAAGTCTTAGAGTCTGCCAACTATTCTTGAGTTTTAAAGAGTGAATCAAGGCCACAAAGAGTTTCTGGTTTTCAAAATTATTGTAAGCAGATTTCCTCCTACTGTTAGTTTTTCTTTCTGAACATTGGCAATTACATATTTCTGAGTATTATCCATAAGAATATTCATCATTAGAAAAATATTAATTCTCTGGCCAAATCTTGAAGTGTATCAGTTAAAATGAACATTAGAAACATAATAATATCACTCAAATGTTGAGGCTTTCATTGAAGCAAAAGATGTTTTCTGTGAAGAATCAATATAAAAAAGGTAGGTTGGAACTTGTTAAACAGAGAAAAGGACACTGACTTTTAATATGAGAGAATGTGTCCTACAAACCAAATACTAACATAAGAGTAAGTAACAGGTTTTATGATAAAATGATCAGAGGTCCTTTGCATTCTTTCAGTCCTCGAAATTGATCATTTGAATTTTAATTAGCTAAGTATTTAAACTACTGATTCGAACCATTTATAACCATCTTAAATGTGAAGGTTTTTGTGTTTTTTCCCCCAAATTTCAAACCCAATGGTAAATTCTTCTAATTCTAGACATGGCTTCATGATGACAGTTATCAGAACATATTATCTTTTTCTTGGCACCTCTTGTAATGTCAAGGTCTCATTATTACCTCAACTATTGCATGGGACCTCCTTAAAATTAAGTACTTACTGAAAGATATTGGACCTTGACAATACAATTTTCTGAAGATAAAATATGTGATAGATAGCAAGTCTTCAAAATCGCTCTCAATAACTTGCTTCCTGGTGGTCACCGCCTTGTATAATATCTTGTATGATATCTTCTGACATTAAACAGAGCAGGACTACAGAGCCAAAGGAACTGTGTGAAAATGACTGTGTATGATCTCTTGGTCTTAAATAGCCTTGTGATGGTGCTCTCTAATTTGATATCAGTACTTTGAGGAAAGCAAGATGCCATGCTGTTAGCATCCCCGGGCATAAACTCTGCAACATGGGAGTGAAGCATGTGGGTAATATGCTGCCAGCCTCAGTCAATCCTCACATGACTGCAACCCCCGCCAACAACTTGACTGCAACCTGAACCAGAGTCACCTATGTACTCCATTGTCAAATTCCCAGCCCATGAAAACCATGTGAGATAAGAATATATGCATTGTTTTACAGATAACTTGCTCTCTATGTATGTGTACAGGATTGCACAGTTAATAATATTTACCCCCATTGCCTTTAACTTGTATACCCCTAGTAGCATCTCCCTTTGACTTTATCATTTTTCACTTACTTGAGGCATTTGAAATGTGGTGTTAGGTTGGTTGTTAAAAGTATCATTGATTGTGAAAGGAACTTCTGTCTTGGAAGAAGTACAGTCAGAATTTTGCTTAAAGGCAAGTATGGCAAGACTTTATCTTACCTACTTTGGATATGAGAGCAGTCCCTGGGGAAGGGACTGATGGAGAAGGACATAATATTTGGTAAAATAGCGGGCAGCAAAAAGGAGGTAGATATTCAACAAGATAGATTGACATAGTGGCTACAATAATGAACTCAAACATCTCAAGAACAGTTTTACAGATGGTCCAGAGCCAGACAACGTTGTTCTGTTGTATTTGTGCCACAACCAACTTGACAGAACCTAACAAGTTCAAGCCGACACGGAAGAAAATTAAAAATCAGTGAGGGGCACAAAAGATCCTGGAGTATATTCTGTCTAAATTTGGAGAAAATCTCAAGAACAGATTAGACGCATTAAACACCAATGACAGAAGATCTGATGAGCTGTGGGTGAACATGAGGAACATCATATATGAGGAAAATATATGTCTTTTTGAAATACAGAAAAGTAAAAAAAAAAGATCAAAGTGGATGTCAGAAGATTCTGAAAATTGCTCTTAATAATATAGTAACTAAGGTAAATGGGGAAAAATCATAAAGTCAAAGATTGAACAAATTTTTTCAAAGGACAGGTCAGGAAGACAAAGTAAAATATTATAATTAAAGATGCAAACACTTTGTGGTAGTTACGTAATCTACTGTCAATTTGAGATTTAAGAGTGAAGGAGTAGAGCTGTGACCTGTCAATCAGGTCACAGCTTGAGGACCTTATTAGGAGGCTCTAGGGAGAGAAATAGCTCGCTGGAGGTGGAACACACCCTCATTCCCTGTGAGACATGCTTGCTGCCAAGACACATGGACCTATGCTAGAGCCATGCAATTGAAGGAGGCATGAGGAGACCCCGGTCATCCCTGAGATGGTTTTACCACGACTGGATCTACATGACTTTCCACCCCTGAGCCTATGATCTTCCTGCCTTCAGAGTCATTGTATGTGCTTTGTAAGTCAAAAGAGACTTTATGGATTGGTATCAGACATGTGGGTTAATATCGGCCTTATGGACTTGATCAGGACTGGGATTTTTCTCAGTGTTCAATTGTTCTTGTGTATAATACTCTTCTTTATACACATATAAGTGACTATGAATTTGTTTCTCTAGTCTACCCCAACTAGCATAGACCTAGAGTTAGAAAGCCACAAATGAAAACACACTCCGCATATTTTAAACTTAAAGAACTAAAGAAAGCATTAGCCTTGAATTGTAATAATAATGATCCATCCTATGAACAAAATTTATACAAGTAGCATCTAAAGAAGATGGAAAGAAAAACACAGTCACTATACCCCAAACAACTAGACATCTCAACATTTCAGAGAGAGCATATGAAGAAGAACCAATGATATTGAAGGAAGAAGTTCAAGCTGTATTGAAAACATTAACAAAAACAAGACTCCAGAAGTTGAAGGCATTCCAAATGCCATGTTTTAGCATGTTGATGAATCACTGGAAGGACTCATTAGGAAAATTAGAAGACAGCTACTTGGTCCACTGACTGAAAAGATCTTTATTTGCATCCATTCCAATAAAAGGTGAATTAACAGAATATAGGATAATATCATCAATATCAGATGCAAGTAAAATATTTCTAACGACAATCTGACAATGATTTCAGCAGTACAATGCCTGGGAGCTGCTAGAAGTACTTGCTGGGATCACAAGAGGACTTACAAAAAAGGGTATCACTATTGATAACAGGTGGATCGTGGCTAAAGACAAAATACTGGAAAGATAATTTTAGAAATATTGAATATGCAAAGATATTGGATTGTGTGGACCATAGCAAACTCTAATTAGACGAGGAGGATGGGAAATCGAGAATGCATTGCTGTGCTCATGGCAAATTGTCCTTGGATCACGACACAGTTGTTTTAAGTGGAGGCACAGCAAAAGAGAAGATCCTCGACAAGGCGGATATACTCAGTACCCTCAATCAAGGTGTCGCACATAAGAGCAACTGTGAAAATTGTGCTGGACCCTACATTATGTTGGTCTGCTGTGCATTGGGTTATTTTGAATTGGAAACATCCAATGGCACCAATCACAACATTATGATTTCACAAAGTCTAATTTTGTGAAGCTCTTCTTCTTGTTAAAGAATTAAGAACAAATACCTTTCAACAGTCAATGTTGTAGTGTACATAATTATAAACTTGATAAGTATTAGCTTCTCCTGCAATTCTTTGAACGTATCAATCAAACCATGAAAAAAAATTTCATGATGATATTTGATTCTCAATTGGATATCAGTAAGGTCTGAAAAAACAAAGTCGTTGATGAAATACTATAGCCAATATTGCCTCAAAAAATAAAATCCTTTACTTTTTACACTAGTAAAAAGATGAGTCGAGGGAGAACAAAACCAAAAAGAAAATTGGATTTGTTTCAGTTCAGAAGCCACTTTTTATTACTCTTACCTGAGAAGTTTTTGTAATCCACGAGATCAAACATGACAACGGCGACAGCCGACCACGTGATTATGAGAGCCACGACCAGGAGCCAGGCTGCCGGGGAGCTGAAGGTCGTCACTATGTCTTCCGTGACTGTCCTCTTCAGCACTTTTCCAGGGGCCTTGGGCACGGAGCCGTTTTTGTTGTCTATCACCGTTGTGGTTGTAGATGCAATTCCTAAACAAACATGGAGAAGAAAATCACAATTCAGAAATTCAGGTCAAATCTTTATGACTAAGACCTTAATTTATGAAAGCTAGGTCCATTCGCTTCTTAACATAGAAGCCACCTCTTTGATGATGGGCCCCGCCTCCATGTCCACTCACCTATTTATCTTCCTCCTTGCGACTCATATATTCCTAAAATCAGCTCTTCCAGTTTCCCAAGTGCCCTGAATGTCACCACCCTGTCCACAAATCATATCCTCATCTTCCATTTATTTTTTCACCCTCCTTCAAAAATCAAACCAAACATCCGGCCCTTAACTTGATTCTGACTCATAGTGACGCGATAGGAGAGGGTCGAGCTGTCTCTGTGTGCTTCCAAGACTGGGACATTTTAGAGAAGTGGAAATCTTCATCACTCTTCATAGGACATATGATGGCTTCTAATTGCTGACCTTGTCCTTCGCAGCCCAGCACATAGCTCATGACATCAACAGGTGTCCTGTATCTCCTTACCACTTTCTATATCCACTTTCATAAGGAGAAACATAATATTTGTCAAAGTTAATCAGCACACAATGGTTGAGATATAATCATATATAAAACTATTGGTTCAAACAGCTGATTTTCTTTTATGGCTGTGAAGAATATTTGCACATCTATATACCTCTCTGAGCTGACCTCTCTGCCTTGAACATAGACCCCTTGAACATAGATCCACAAACCCCAAAGGTGTTTGACTGCAACTTTATTTTGAAAATAGCCTATCAAAATTGAGGTAACCGTGCTATTGAGGACTCAATAGCAATCATCCGCTGATCACAAACCATGGTTGACACATTTTGTTTGGAATAGAGCAGCGCATGCCTGAGCTGGAACCCTAGTGACAATGTGTAGATACATTGGAGTGGAATCAATCTTTTAAGGAACCACCAAATTGCTTTCCACAAAAGAGAAACCATTTTAAAATCCTAGCAGTAGTGGATGGGGATTCCTATACATCCTTGTCCAAAGATTTTGTTTGTTGTATATTTAATCATAGTCATATTGAGGTGACTAAAGTGATGATGCCTATGGCTTTGAATAAAATAAGGAGTGGAGTGAGTTACGTGTTACACTTCTCACCCCAAGATCACCAGTTGGGATCTACCCACTACTCCTAGGAGAAAGACGAGATTTTATGTTCCTGTAATAAAACCTAAGGGGCAGCAGCACTACTCTGTCCGACAGCATTTCAGGGAGTCCTAGTTTACTCAATGGCATTGAATTTGGATTTTGGTTAGAGAAACTGATCGGATTGAATATCTTTTCATATACTTGTTGCCCATTTGATCATCTGCTTTGATGAAGAATCTATTCAAATCATTCATCTAATTCTGAAAAAGAGGTTGGTTGACTTTTTGTTGTTAAATTTTAAACATACTTTAGATACTCTGTGTATATGGTCCCCAAATTATTTCTTCCAATTTGTAAGCTGTTTCTTTGCTTTGTTTTTAAAGTCTGTTGATGAACAAAAGTGTCTAATTCTAATGAAGCCCTATTTATTTTTTTTTGTCTTTTGCTGTCCATGCTTCCTGTTTGAACCTTTAAAGCAATGTTTACACAGAGTGCTGATGCTATCAACCCACTCCAAGCAATCAGTTTCAGGTATAGAAAGAAAAAAAATACGATACAGTCTACAACATTAAGTATTCAATTAATGTCACTTTAAAAAATGTGTATTTCCTTACCTATGGCACTGATAAAAGCATCCTTCTCTATATAAAATAAGACAAATAGCATAAAACTCTATGATTATCCAGGGCAGAGAAATAACACACAGTCAGAAAATGTTAACGATAATCAAATGTAACCCCCAAACCACACTCACAGTCAGTGAGTCAATTCCGACTCTTCACAGTGTGACACTATGGTAGTTAACAATCATCAATCTCAGCCCATATTTTTAAAGACTAGAAACTGAGGGGTAATATCAGTGGTAAAATGATTTACTTAAGATTCTAAAGTTACTTTGTGAAACATTTTAAAGACGGTGACTATGAATATCTGTCCTTTTCTGAAAAATTATAAGAATATCTACCTCAAGTGCATGAACTCAATTTATTTGAAATGATAGCAAGAAGAAGAAAAAATATCTTCAGAGGGCAGATTTCACAGACTATACTTGAGATGGTGCTCAAAGAAGGAAAATTAGAAAGAGCTCATATTATATCCTCTCATTGATTTTTGTGCCAAATTCCCATCACTTCTAATGGCAGTTCTGAAAATGGATGAATGATAAGGAGTGCTTTGAAATCTGATTTAAGACCCAAGTGAGGCTGCAAGTGAATCCAACCTTTGGAATAATGATTTGCAGGAGGGTAAGTGAATTATGAGTGTTTAGGAGCAGCACACCTGAAAGTTGATATGTTGCTAATCTCCAATTTTTTAAAAAAGCTCTGGAACTCATCCTACCCCTGCTAAGTAGCGAACACCTGACAAATTGCTTTTGCCCTTTAGATTCTCTTCCTTGAGCTGGGAATTATGCAGGACTTCTCCAGACAGTACCTCGCACACCTGGTTGGTACCTTGAAACTGAGAGGCAAAAAGTATGACGATTTGATATAAATAGATGAATCCTGGGCACATCTTTTAAGCAAGAAAAGTGAATGAGAACATGAATTTTGATATTTCTTGTATTTGTCAGAAAAATAAGAAATGGCATCGTGTCAGCAAACCATGAAAGCTCAGAGTTAAGGCAGTATTTTTCATATTTTGTAAGGATTGGTAATAACAAATCTGGATTTTATTACATATTTCAATTTTACTAAGACATCAGAGGACCTTATTTTAGATAAAGTAGAATGATAGAGTTAATAATAAATGATTATTGATGGTTTCTATATTCTTAATTTTTTAACTAAAATATAAATAAAACGTCAAAGGGAGTAAAAAAATATTTTCTTTAATTTATAGCCCCAAAGCCATTAGCAATCTCTTGTAAACTAAGGACCCCTATGTTAAAGGAAAATTCAGTGTTTGTTCATCTTTGCTGTGAAAATACCCCAACTTTCACCTTTTATTTCCCTATTCAAATGTGCTACCTATAGTACATAGAGCCAAGAGAGAAATCATCGAAGTGGGTGGTGGGGGGTGGACTTGCTTTCTTTGACAGCTGGTCAAGATAAATACAAAGAGAAGAAGTTGTTAGCAGAGCTGATTCAATGTTTGAGAAGCACTTTGAAGATGACAAAAGTTAGATATTGATGTGGCTGAAAAAATGAGAGGAAAATATTGCTGAGCGATTTGATATGGGCGATGCATCTTGAAAGTTGGCATCTCAGAATTGGAGCAGAGCAGCCAGAATATGGGCTTCCTTTTAATTTCATTTTCTTTTGATTTCATACAAATTATTTTGATGACCAGGCAGCCAGAATTAGGTTTAAAAGAAATAGGGATCAATCTGAATAGCCATGTTCCAGAAAATAAAATGAGGGGCTGCTTACTTAGAGGTTCCCAGGAGTGTTCTTGCAGTCAGCTTACACACAGAATAGCAAAGCATGAGCCTCCTGATAGAGGTCACTTGACCTCATCGTGCCTTACTGATAATATGAAGAAATGCTTATAGCATTTGCCACTTACTATTCCTATGGGACACTGGCAACACAAGCTTTTTTAGACTTCTTAGAGAAATTTACTATATTCCAGAATGGAACAAATAAAATCTTACACATGTATTTTCACTGAAATTTTCATTTAATTATGAATTTTGATTTTCACTATGCAAAAATGAATGACGTTCACTGACATCCAGTGGATGCTGACTCCTGGTGACCCGATAGGACAGGGTAAAACTGGCCCTGTGGGTTTCCAAGACTGAAACTCTTTATCCTAGCAGAAAGACCCATCTTTCTAACATTGGGAAGCTGCTGGTATCAAACTGCTAACTTTGAAGATTGCAGGAGAATGTGTAACCTCTGGGCCATCAGGGCTCCAAAACAGATGGTATAAAACTCTTCATTATTTTTTTCTCCTTCAAGAACAAGAGTAAAGGATAGAGAAGGAGTTTGAACTATACAGGTACGTTGAAAATGTGTATTTTACCCAGTCATAGTTGTACAAATAATAATGTTAAGTGCTCATAACAAATCTGCGTGTAGATAAAATCTTTATTGAAGCTATATTGAGAAGATCCTATGAGAATACAAGAGTAATGTTTTTATCTTTTTATTTACATAGTTTGAAAATTGCAGTATTTGTGGAATGTCTATATGTCATATACAAGGAAAACTGAAGTTGAATTATGATTTTATATAAGTATATGTATATAGAAATTTAATAAAAGAGACTTTGAGAGACATGACAAACCATGAAAATTCACTCCAATGTTCTTGCTGAAAATAACAGATATTTGAATACATGGTACATTTTATTCATAAGAAATAATGTAGAATGATTTTTCAGCCCTTTAAAAATACAGTTTATTCTATTTCAAAGATAAAAATTGCTTGATGCAAATAAAAAGCTGGCCCTGTGCCCATTTCATTTCAGTGGAAGCTCTAAATTGTCACCTTCTCCACAAGAATTTAAGATGTATTCATTATGACACAATTGCAAAGAGCATTTTGTCCATTGACCACCACCCCTGATGGATTGTCATTTAAAAGAGACAGACCAAAGAGCAACTTTACCTAGTACTCCACACCCATCGTCTCCCTACCCTTCCCTCTTATGACAGAATTAGACATTGAAACTCATTGCTAATTCTAGCCATGGGAATGAATGATCTTTCAACTAAGCCTGGCCATACTGACTATTTACTCTAATGTGACTGAAATGAGGGGGCCCTCAGAATCCTCCACATTTATCATGTAATTCCGGGGGCATATCCTGCTTGGGTTGCCAAGCTGTTAGGATGTAAGTAGAGTCTGCCAGTGCATCTTGAACCTACAATTAATAAAAATGCTGCAAGGGGGCAGAGAGTCAGAGCCCATATACCACTGTGCAGCTACTGGAAGAAGCCATTATGACTACAGACAAAATATTTTGATTTAGTTGTATTGGCATTACCACAAACCAAGAGTTCTGACTGATGCTATTGCTGCTGTAATGTAAGTCATTTTCCTTTATCTGTTTGTGCAATGAGGAGTAATCAATTGGAGTCACCCATGTGCAACATTTTTTAAAATTATTTTTATTTTTAGCTGAAAGTCTCAAATCTCATCTTGTTCCTCAAGTGCTAGTGCTATCATGGCCTTGAGTGATAAGGAGTCTTTGGGGATTTGGGAGACTTTAACCAGCTCTGTTTCTGTGATTGAGGTCTCATTTCTAAGAAGAGTTCACTTGTGTTTTGAGGAAAGGAAGGGTGGTCTCTCCCTCCCCAGGCCTTGGCTAGGCTCTCCAAGCTTGCTTTCCAATAGTCTCTACTACAAAGGAATGGGTTTCTCTTATAGTTGCTGTAAACTCAGACTTTCCATCATTTTAATTTTCATTTTCAACATAGCAGTTATTCAAAGTACAGAATATCAGTTTTTGTACAAAGAGTAGCTGAATTTAAAGGTGAAAAGCAATGTATATAAGTAAAATTTATTCTTTGAAACAGAATATATTGAACTCTTAACACATTACCAGTCTAAAATGGGAAAGGATTTCTGAGAAACTTGTATAAGTTCTCCGTTTACTATAACAATATAGTCTTATTAAAAATTTGCTGCTCAAATCCTTTAAGACTTACCTCAGTACTAACTCCTTAGAAATATCTTCTTAATATTTTGAAATAAGCTATCATTCTTATCTGTGTTTATAGATAACTACAATAACACACATATAAGGAATGTGGCACATGTTTAGCTCTTTGCTTGTTTGCTGTTTCTTCCACAGGTTCTGGAGTAGAAATAAGATATTTATCTTTTCAGAGCACCCGATACAACACATTTCACACAGTAAGACCCCAGATGATGTTTATTAAATGTGAAAAACACCAGACTGTTATTTAACATGAATGCTTCTGTTTATAGAAAAGTGACATTTATTATGATTGCTAACCTCCCAAAGTTAATTCATGACAAAGAAAATACAGATTTTTTAATGTTATGAGAAAATGTTGGCTAAGGTAGCATGTTATTGATCGAAAATACGTATGTCTCATAAGAACTGTGAAATTTAGTTGATCAAAATAATTCAGGCTACAATAAAAAGGAAGAGTGTGATGGTTGTTGTATGCTGTCCAGACAATTATAACTTAAGATGACCCTATGAGGAAATACATAATCTGTTGTCAATTTGAAACTTAAAGAATGAAGAGGTGGAGTTTAGTCTGTAAAACAGATTGCAGCTTCATGGCCTCCTATGGAGGCACTAACAGATAGATAGCTCATCGGAGGTGGTACATAGACTGACTTGCTGGGAGACATTGCAGCTGATAAGACACATGGAGAGAAAGTTGAAGGAAGACAGAGCGCGAGAGCTGGAGAGGTCACTTGGAGACCCCTCCCAGTGCTGAGATGCTTACAACACCACTGGGTCCACAAAACTTCCCATTCACTGACTAGCCCGTGATTTCCTGCATTTCGCATCATTGCATGTGTTTTGTGAGTCTGAAGAGGACTTTATAGACTGGCATTGGACTAATGGGCAAATATCAGACTTATGTACTTGATCCAGATTGGGCTGGGATGTTTTCTTGATGTAAAATAACTCTTTGATAAAGCATTTTTTTAGATACACGTATCTTCCTGCATTTGTTTCTTTAGTCTACCCAGCATAGAGCACTCTATAAGACAGAGTAGAACAGCATCATAAGAGTTTTCAGCTGTCATCACTATGAGAACAGATTATGAAGTGCTTTTCTGTAGAGTCAGTGGTAGTTAGAATTTTGGGTTAGTAACTAAGCCCGTAGTCATTGTGATGTCTTCAAGAAGAGATCTTTCTTGAGGGGAAGACTAGAGTAGTTGAAAAGATCTATAATTTATTTAACTCAAACATGTATGTGCTTATTAAAGGATATGAATGAATAAGCAGAAACACTCCTTTCTAATGATGTACCTAAAACCTGCACTTCAGATTTCATTCAAGATTTCAAATATCTGAAATGGACATATCTTGGGAAGATTAAGAAAAGCAAACTGAGAAGTAAAAAGTGCTAAAAATCAATTAAATTGCAAATGTATGATGATGCATTTTTCTATTTGCTTTGAAAATTATTCTGCAGGCTATTCATACAGCTTAAGTTTACAAGTATAATTAACATTTTTCTTTTTTAATACCTTCATTGGGGCTCTTATACCTCATCACAATTCATACATTCATCCAGTGTGTCAAGCACATTTGCACATATGCCGCCATCATCATTTTCAAAGTATTCTCTTCCCACTTGAGCTCCTGATATCAACTCCTCATTTCTTCCTGCAACCTCTGCCACCTGCCCTCCCTTACAAACCCTTCATAAGTTATAGATTTTTTTTCATATCTTACATCATCCTCCATTTCCCCTCATCCACTTTTCCGTTTTTCATCCCCTTGGGAGGGAATTCTAGTTGATCCTTGAGATTGAATTCCCCCTTTTCTCCTCACCCTCCCCTCATCCTCCTGGTACCTCTGTTTTCACTGTTGACCCCAAGGGATTTATCTATCTTGAATTTCCCGTGTTTTTGGCTCTTATCTGTAGCAGTGAGCATGTTCTGGTCTAATCCAATTTGTAAAGTAGAATCACGATCATGATACTAGGGTGAAAAAAGCATCAAAGAGCTAGAGGAAAGTTGTGTGTTTCATCAGTGCAGTCTGGCCCCTAACTGGCTCATCTTAACCCTATGACTCCTCTGTGAGTATAACTATTTTAATAGAGCTAGGTTCTTCATGTTAAAATAAAGTCATGATCAAGAAGACCTTCCTTCCCATTTATACCCAACTGCCCCAAAGAAAAGTTTCAGAGTGCACTATACATTTTGAGATAATCTAGGGAAAGAAATTGATAAGTGGAAGTCATGAGATAGCTTTTTTAAGGTAATTATTTAGACAAATTCAATTCTGTTCTGAAAAAAAAATTCCAGTCAATCTGATTTAGAAAGATGAACCATTTAGTGATTTTCATGAACATAATTTAGAGAAAATTTCCTAAGTTCTATTAATTCAGTTACTGGGGTATAATGGCTAGGCTTAGGGCTACCAGTAATTATCATTCAAATAGAACTGACATAGATCTATGAAGTATATGCAGTTCTTTTTAGGAATTAATTCTCTAATATTTCAAGTTTGAGTTGACACATTTTTCCTTGGCCAAATATGTCCCGAATGAAAGTTTTAGCCAGCCTCAGTAGTCAACAACAACAAAACTTGTCCATTGCTTGTGAATCACAACCTTTTAAAATAGAAAAGATTTGAGTTATACCATGTTATTACAATTTGAGGACCAAATTCTGAAATAGGTGCCCTGATATTATTATCCTTCCATGATTTTTTGCTCTTTTTATTTACTTTCTCTTATGTAAAGACATCTTTCACCCCAATCACCCATAATTATTAATGCATCTTGAATACATATTTGATCAATCTCCTGCAAAAGAACTCACACCAGTCTTGGAAAAGCGAGATGTTGCCTGGAGGAGTAACTCAAGCCGTGGTGTAGTCAAGTGCCTCCTATGCATGGAAAAATGGGAAGACTGAAGTAGACTTGATACCTTTGCACTATTCGGTAGGAAATGAGTGCTGAAAACATCATGATCTGCTAGAAGAATAAACAAAAAATTCTTGGAAGAAGTTCAGCCAGAATGCTCCTTAGAATCAAAGATGGCTAGACTTTGTTAACATTCATTGGACATGTTATTAGAAGTGACAAGTTTCCAGAGGAGATACTTCACGGTGCGCTAGAGGAACAGCAGAAGAAAGGCCTCCGTGAGATGGATTGACTCAGGGGTGCAGCGAGGGCTCAAACCTAGGGACGGTGGACAGGGCGCTCCAGGATCGTGCAACTTTTCATTCTGTTGTGCACAGAGTCTCTGGGAGTCAAAACTAACAAGACAAAACTAACAGCCAAAAGATCTTTTCATGAAAAGGCATCATTTCTTAAGACTTAATCATCTCCAGCTACCTTTACCCCACATGGAGTCCTTGTACTGCCAAGGCGATATCGTGCTACCTTCCGTTTTATGTCCACGATCATATGGCCAGTCCTAGAAAAAAGCTTGCTGTAAGTTCATGCTGCTTTCATGTAAATGTTTTTCTGGTAATAATAAGTGCTTTATGTAAAGCTTCTTCTTAAAAGTATGTCATGCAGTTATTTTTCCTTCAGCTAGTTTCAGGAGATTTTTTTTAATGCACAAACTAAAGTTTTACCTTTCTGTGATATGTTACTTTAGAGCTCTAAGTTCAGGAGTCAATGTAGTTTATCTTTCATGTATTTAAATATAAATCAGATCAGTCTTGTGATGTCTATTTGTAGGGCTATCTATAATCATTTTGGAAGATACTTGTAACTCAAATAATATAACACTTTTATATGTAGAAGAATATGAATGAATCTATTTTAAAACATTCTGGACATTAGTCATGGACAGAATTGTTATGATTAAAGCTCCCCGAAAACTTTGAAATAAAAATTGTAATACAATAATCTTATTTCAGGGCATCTTTAATTATGAGTAACATAACTTGATGCATTTTTACTAGCTTTAGTAGCATTTCCAACATTGGAATAACAAACTTTCATAAAACATTTTATCACTAATCAGGTCAATATTTATTGTTCAAAATTAAAGGAAAGGGCATTTTCCTATACAGTTTTTAAAATCTCATCTCTTAGCTCAAATTTAGTAAATTTACATAAAAATGCTGTGATTAGGGCTGAGCCCCGGTGGTGTAGTAGTTGTGCACAGGACTGCGGCCCACTGGGATGGAGGTTCAATTTCAGCTCCACAGGAGCAAAAGCTGGGCCTCTTACTCCCACCACCAGAGGGCAGCGATGCCCCCACAAAAATGCTATGATTATTCAGTTGAATAACAGATGCTACTTCCAAGCAAGTTCCCAAGTAACTGTGAGACCTTGTCAAGTTTTCTTACCTTCTCTAAACTTTTTTTTTCCTCCTCTATGAACAGTATTTAATTTAGTCTATATAGTGTAAAAATGCTTTTGTTTAACTTTGTAGATCTCTGTTTTAACATGAACATACCTATGTTTTGTGCATCCCGTTGTTGAGTCTATAGGAACGTTGTGGGGAGGTGGTGATGCATGGCGTTATAATCTGCAGAGTCCCTAGTTCAAAACCAACCCCTCTTCTCGGGAGAAAGACTGGGTTTTCCATTCTAACAAGTTACGGACTCTGACACCCAGAGGGAGTTTGCTATGAGTTGGCATGGACTCAATTGGCAGTGGGTTTTTTAGATCTATCTATAAAATTGAAGGAACTGTTGTGTAAATCATCTTTTACATGGAATAAGATTTAATAGGAAAATATTTTTGAGTAAAAAATAAATAATAAATGATAATAATAGAAAAAAGCATTTTAAGTTGGGACTTTCCTTCTGGACCAGGATACCATCTTATCAGTCTTTGTAACTTAACTTTGGCATATTGTAGGTAGGTACTTATTCATTGATGAATAAGTGAGGATAGACTTCATGACACAAAGGGTTGGAGCACCTTAATTTGGAGTACCTAAATATCATTTAAAGTCACCAGTTTATTAACAACAAATATATACTGACCATTATAATGATATGGGCATGACATGTCTGGTAAAGTTCTGTGAAAGTGTATTTGTTTGATATATTTGTTGTATCAGATACCATGTTGACTATGAGAGGCTAACAGTGTTTAGAGCCTTTGAACGTCACATTAAAGAATCAATGCTAGCCTATCTGTAATCAGAATAATAACTCAGAAAACAAAAAATTTAATCCAAATTACAAGGCACTATTCCCAGAACTTCTATTTTAGAAGGTTTCAGGTGTAATTCAGAAATCTGTCTGCTCTTCAGGTTTAAAAAGTGGTCATTGAAAATATAACAAAGAAACAAAAGAAAATATAACAAAGTTAAACAAATAAAACTGAAGTGGTTTAAAGTTAGTAACACAGAAACACATGAGATGGGATATAGAAAATATTTTAGGACATCTATGCATCCTAGAAGCAGAATGATTAATAAATCATTTTAATGAAACTCATCCACAAGATGTAAGAATTTTGTGAGATATATGTGGACGTAATATTGGATGTATACTTGAAATTGGACCTCATCATAGTAGTTTGTGTGCAGGGGAGGGGGAGGGGATTTCCCACACATTGAGCTGTTAGCCAACAATTTGAACCCAGATCCTCAGTAAGCTCTTTGAAAAATTTAAAACTAACCAGAGAGTCTAACCCAAAGCTTCGTCTTCGTGCATTGAGTCCACATATTCTGCCGCAAAAACATCAGTTCAAAACATTGGAAAGACCACCGCACCCTCTCAGAAGAATGCACTTCAGAGGACAGCGCGGGGGCTGCAGCTTGAGATTAGAGTGCATGGAGGATAGGCAAAGGGATGGAGAGGGAGGAGAGCTTATCCTGGTCCATCAAGCACCAAGGATGATGTGCATGCTCAGTGTAGACAACCATAAGGCCAGCTCCACCACGGGACAAGGTGTCCCTCACTGAACCTTGACACCATGAGGAAAGCTCTGGAGACACAGAGGGGGAGCAGTGCAAAGTCTGGCCCAGTGCACTGGGGCAATGCGATGAGGGCATCCAGCAGAGCAGCGGGGAGAACAGTGAGGAAGCCATTCTGCGTTGGTATTTGGGAAATACCAAAAATAAACTTGGTGGACAGAGTGGCAGCCCATCAGACTTGATTGGAAAGCACTCATAAAGGCCAATAAAGTCAGACCTTGAACTGAATTCTAGGCTTTTCCATTTTTGTCAGTGGCTTTCTTTTTGTTATTTTTATTTTATTCTTGCTTTCTGTCTTTGTTTTGTTGGTTTTGACTTACTTGATGTTTTATTTGCCTTTGCCTGGTTTTTGCACTTATTAATGTGTCTGCATGTCTATCTAGATAAGAAAAGTGGGATAAATAATTAGGAGATGAAGAGAACGGGGCCAACGAGATGAAGAGAATTCCTAAAGTGCAAAGCAATGTGGGAGAAAGGGAGGTGGAGAAATGATTGGGGGTTGGGGGAACCAATCCAGGGACAAGGGAACAACAAGTGAACTAAAATCAATGGAAGGAAGGCCATAGGATGCCTAGTGGGGCTAAATCAAGGGCATTGTAGCAGTAAGCAATTACTAAAGATGAATAAAGGGGCAAGAAGGAGGTAAAAAGAAAATACAGGAAAGAACCAGAAGACAAGGGACATTCATAGAGGCCTAACTGCAGGCATTTATATATGTAAGTATGCATATACACACATATATAATGAGCGGGGAATAGAATTATGTATTCATATCTATATGTTAAGTATTAAGGTTGCAGATGGACATTGGACCTCCACTCAAGTATTCCCTTAGCACAAGAACACTTTCTTCTAACAATCTGGCATTCTGTGATGCTCCCCTTCCCAACACGATTGCTGAAGACAAAATGAATGCATAAGTAAATGATAAAGAAAGTTGATGGTGTCTGGCTATCAAAGGATACAGCATCTTCAAGTCTTAGAGGCTTGAAGATAAACAAGTGGCCATCTAGCTGAGAAGCAATAAAGCCCATGTAGTAAAAGCACACTAGACTGTGTGATCATGAGGAGTCAATGGGATCAAGTATAAGGCATCTAAGACCCAGAATATAACCATACCTAATGTGAATGGAGGATGAAGTAAGAATGGATTGGAGACCAATGTTCATCAGTAGACCATTGGATCTTCCCTCATAGAGGGAGATAGGGAAGAGATGAGCCAGTGAGAGTGCAAAGTAGCACTCATGAAACACAGCTTTCCTCTAGCTCTTTGGTGCTTTCTTTACCCTACTATCATGATGTCAATAATACCTTATAAATTGGATTAGATCAGAGCATGCACACTGCTACAGATAAGAGCCCGAAACACAGGGGATCCAGGATAGATAAACCTCTCGGGGGCAACAGTGAGAATAGAGCTACAAGAAGAATTGGTGGAGGGGAGAAAGCGGAAATAGATCATAAGGATCAGCTGGAACCCCCTCTCAGGGAGAAAGATAACAGAAAAGTGGATGAAGGACAGTGGAGGATGATGTAAAATATGGAAATAATAATCTATAACTTATCAAGGGTTTTTGAGGGAGGGGGGGAGGTTGTGGGAAAAGAAATGGGGACCTGATATAAGGTACTCACGTGGGAAGAGAATGCTTTGAAAGTGATGATGGCACCATATGTGCAAATGTGTTTGACACATTGGAGGGATGTATGGATTGTGATGAGATGTAAGAGTCCCAATAAAAGTATTTTTAAATAAATAAAAAAAGCTAGGAAGAGATAGGATTTGTTGATTTCTATCATTTAATCTACTAAACTAAGGCAGCTTTCTGTACCTTTCAAATGGTTTCAAAATGAGCTGGAAGCTTCTTTATGCTTTCCTGAAAAGAACATTAAGGTATTCATGCCCAGATTTCAAAACTACAAGCAATTAGATAAACATAAATAAGACTTTGTATGGCATCTTGCTTCCGAGAAACTCTAATATTTTAGAGAAATAAGTGCATAGCACTGCATATATTTAGAGAGTGGGGACAAGCACTCAACTCCTCTTTGACTTAAAAGGAAGCTGAAACAGGAGAGTTCAAGAGAACCTTTTATTCTAAAGTCTTCTCATTATCCAGGTTTTCAAAGTGCTGCCTGGTTCTTAGTCCTACATATTGTTATCCCCTGAATTATTTGTCCAAAATAGCTAAAATTGCTGATACTGTTTATATTAGGAAGACATATCCCTTATTGGCAACTAATAAAAAAACTTGTTACTCTGTGCTATTCTAATTATGATACACAACATTTTCTAAAAGCCCAGATATAAACAAAATGATGAAAAAAAAGTAAACCATTTCAATCTATCCCTTTGTACTCTTCAATATTTTCGTTTTTACTATGCCAAAGGAACAGCTATTTTACTATTTCAGAGATACACTTTTATCATCAGTACATTAAAGGGTAAAAGATAAATGGAAAAATGGAGTCTTGACTTCCAAGAACCTACTTAGTATTTACTGTCAGGCAATTCAACTTCAGGGCTAATGGTGGAAGTTCGGAGATAGAAGCCAAGCCACGCCCCTCAGGGTCACTGCAAGGGTTAGATCTAGCTGTTGGGACCTTCACTTTTACATGGGAGAATGAACTTCCAGATCACCTCATTCAAATAGCTAATCTAACTAGGTGCTTACTACCCCAAATGCCAGAACTATATTTATGACATTTAGATCTCTCTGAGTTGTTATTCCTAAGGAGTGTGCATTTTTATAAGCTTTATTTGACCAAGCTTATTTAAGCATTGCAGCTACATGAGTGTCATCCAGCCACAGCTGAGTCAGTAAAATAGGTTTTATAAAATTGTGCCTGCCCCATGGCATGTGTTTTTAGAAATGACTAAGCATCCACCCCATAGATTTAGATTTATGTTTTACAAGATATATGCCATTTGATGTCTGCTTGTATCTTAAAAAGATAAATGGGAGATAGTTTAAGAATCATTTTCTTGTAAAATATTTTTCTTTTAAATTTTATAAGCAGATGTGAAACATAATACATCTTCAATTGAATATCAAACTCATTGATTCAGCAACAGAGACAGCTTTTTAGAGAGATAATCTATTCTATTTCATTAATTATATGGGATCATATGTCATTTACTTAGGGTCCCTGTTGGCACAGTGGGTTCTTTTTGCTGATAACCACAAGATCAGAAGTTCCAAACCATTTGTAAATCTGTGGGAGAAGGATAAGGATTTGTGGGTTTTTTTTAACCTCCCCTAAAAAAGCAGTTCTACCCTGTGTAATAAGGTTGCTACAAGATAGAATTGAATCAATGGCAATGCATTTGATTTTGTTTTGGGTTATCCTTTCTTTAAAATACTCCAAAGTTGCAAATGAACCATATCATAAAAAATTACAAAGCTATTTTAGTAAGAAATTATAATGGCTATTATCCCAGTCCCAATACTGATGATACAGACATTGTTTTCATTTGTATTTCATCATATCACAAGCCAGATTATTTTTATGTACATAAAATTTCCAGTAATTGCTATGACATTTCAGATGGCACAGTCACTCTGAAAGTGCTTAAATAATAAAGGAAGGTAATCAATGGAATAAGTTTATCAAAATTTCATGTGGAGAGGTGTTAATTTGTCATTTAGCAAAAAAAATTAAATATCATATATTCTATTTTCTTTCTTTCTTTTATTTATTTATTTTTTGCTTTTTGGGGCATCACTGCCCTCTGGTGGTGAGAGTAAGAGGCCCAGCCTTGCTGCTGGATTTGAACCTCCAACCTAGTGGGCCACAGTCCCGCGCACAACTACTACGCCACCAGGGCTCAGCCCCATATGGTCTATTTTCAGCTGTCTTGGAAGGAGGGCAAGAGTCCTCATGGTTACATGTTGAGCTATTAACTGCAAGGTCGGCAGTTCAAAAGTACCAGCCCCTCGTAGGGAAAAAGATGAAGTTTTTAACCCCATAAAGCATTCCAGTCTTCCCAATCCCATGGATCAGTGTGCGTTAGTATCCACTAGTAGGCAACAGGTTCTGCTTTTGTTTGTGTGTTTAGGGTTTGAAGTACCCAGTTGCTCCTTATAAGTGGGGGTGGTGACTGCAGCCCACAGGATTGATGGTTCAAATCCAGCAGCAGCTCTCTGGGAGCAAAGCTAGGCTTCCTACTCTCACCAGGGGCAATGATGCCCACCCCCCAAAAATTAATATATAGATTCAACCAAATATCATTCAAGCCCTCACCACTTTTCCCCCTGGTGTCATTCTGGATAGACCAAAGAAACAATATTCATAAACACTCATGTGTATAAGAAAGAGGTTTAGAGCAAAGCTGGGTTTCCTACTTCCACCAGGTCAGTGATGAGAAAAAAAAAGAAGAGTGGGTGGCAAGAAATAATCTGAACATATTGTCAGGATGAAAAAGTCCCTAAAGAAAGAAGTCATATTTGATTAATTAAATGGTGAGCCAAAAATAGACTCTCCAAGAGAAGGAGTGACATGTTACCTACAACGGACCGACAACATGGTAACATCTTCTCATAAGATTATCCTTTAAGACAAAACCAAATGTGTTTCAAGAAATTACTATTACTGACTTGTGTAAATAAAACCTCAAATGAATTAAGCTATTTAGAAATATTGTGATTTTATCAAATGCCAACTATGAAGTTATTCTATGAATGGCATTTTGGTAGTAATACCAAAGTACACATGTGTATATTTTTTAAGAAGCCATGTACACACACAAAAGCACAGTAAGACACAAGCCATTAATTTATTTATGTAATGTCTGGATGTCAAAATTTAAATTAGTTGTTCATGGTTACTTATCTATATTATGTGATCTGTCACTGAACTGAACTTATATATATGAACTTATATATATTAATATTTTACTGGGAGCTCATACAACTCCTATAATGATGAATACATACATCAATTGTATTCAGACCACATTTGCACATTTGTTACCATCACATTCTCCAAGCATCTTCCTTCTACCTAAGCCCCTGGTACCAGCTCCCTGTATTTACCCTCCCTTCCCACATCTCTCCCCTATGAACTCTTAACAATTTACCAATTGTTATTATTTGTCATCATGCACTGTCCGATGTATCTCTTCACCCATTTCCCCATTGCCCATACCCCAGAGAGGAGGTCATATGAAAATCCCAAAATAGGCTCCCCTTTCTATTTCACCTTCCCTCCACCTTCCTGGCATCACCACTCTCACTCCTGGTCCAAACTTTTATATATTTTAAAACATATGACGGGGCCTGAAAAAGTTCATGGAATTTTTTTCAGTATCTTTTCACCCTAGTTTTCCACAAACTTTTTGAAGGCCCTTCATATTTAATATTAAAATTGGTTTAACATATATTCCATATGACATTTCTTTATATGAGAGCTATAATATAAATATAGATCACATTATTTTGCTAGAGTAATCAATATTTATGGATGTTACCCTTCAGAGAAAATTTTATTAAAGATTCAACTTTTATTATAACCTTTAATCATTTAATTGCAACAATGTTGTAACATAGGTAATTATTGCTAATATATGATTTTTACAATAAAAAA
>PVJH01003522.1:0-107805 GCA_004026705.1 Nesogale talazaci
GGAGGCTCCGTGGAGGTGGCACTAGCATTTGCAGTGGAGTTCAAGACTTCTCCAAAGTCCCCACCAGCAGGCTTGGTGCCCCCTACTTTAGACTTAAGAAAATGTTCAAACAAGGGAGAGACATCAGAAAACACAACATTAGCTGGCTTGGCAGAAGGGCAATCGAATGTTACTTTCAAAAACAGATATCCCGGACCAGTAAGGTCAGTGGTCACTACGTCGGTGTGAAACTTCGTGCTGCCGTGAATGATCAGTGTGGCTTAATAAACGGACTCTGCTGAGACATTCGGACGGATCCCTTCCCTCCTGCACTGCTCCCCTCTAAGTCTTCTTTCTCACGGGCAATTTTGTCTGATGCACTCTGTCAGACCTCCAAACTTACAGCTCAGGTCTGTCTGACTCATGGCGACCCGATACTATTTTAAAATACCTAGCGAACTCTCTTGATTCTTCGATAGTACTTTATATCGCATCAAACCATTCGTTCATTTATTTACATGCGCGTGCAGAAATATTAAGTCCAATTTAAAAAAACAGATCCTCCCCGCCCCCAGTTACACCATAAGCTCTGTAACCCTCTGTTCAAGTATTGGCTAGTGACCTACAGAATCAGCGCTGAGAGATTCCCAGGCAGGCCCCCCGCCACCACCTGCTGTCTCCCCAAGTCGACTGCTACTGCGTCAGGGCCGACCCATAGTGGCCCCGTAGATCAGGGTAACACTGTCCCTGAGTTTCAGAGATCGCAACGGAAAGTCCCATCTTTGTCCCACAGAGGGGCTGCTGGGCTCAAAGTGCTGATCTGAGGACCACAGTCCAACTTGTAACCGCTACAGCCCCAGGGCTGCCTCCTGCCACGAGCCTGCAGAACTGAACTCTAGCCTTCCACAAGGCCCCGAGGGGGTGCGCATACACGGAAGCACCTATCTGACCTAACCATCGACAAGCATTTATTTGAAGAGATGCATCTTCCCATCTACTTAATAAAGCGTGTTCAAAACCCTTCCACGTAATGTGCCACTTCGTCATGATCAATCCGAACTAGGCTCTCTCATCATCGTGCGTTCCATGACTGACCAGCAAGATAGCTGGCTAATATTAGGCAGCAGTCCACTCCAGAAGCTCACAGGGAGTTGGACCTTGACCTCATTCAACCCCGAGTAGCCAGAGACTGGTGAGGTATCAAGAAAGTGGGTAGAACCTTCTCTCTCATTCCTTTGCGCTCCCATGAAAAATAGGCAGTACTTTTGAACTGTTTTGAGACATCTGTTTGGCATATATCCATTCTCAAGGATGTACGGGATATCTGTACAACGTATATCCATCCTCGCAGGACGGTGGGTTTGGCATTGAGCAGTTCAAGTCTGCCAACCGTTCCCCAGGAGAAAGAGGAGGATTTCGGGTAGAGATCTTGGAAACATCTTGGAAACCCTCCTTCAGGTCACAATGTGTCTGAACTGACTACACGGCAATGGACTTGCTTTTGGTGGAATGTCTTTCGTAGCCACGTCACTGATGAAAAAACCTACTCTTTAATTATCAGAAAGTGACCAGGACCTTTGCAACTGACAATTTACCAAACCGAAGAATTCCTCAGCCCACCACCAGTCCCCCTTCTCTCTCTCTCTTTTTTTTTTTTTTTTTGGCATCACTGCCCTCAGGTGGTGGGAGTAGGAGGCCCAGCCTTTGCTCCGTGGAACTGGAATCGAACCTCCATCCCAGTGGGTTGCAGTCCCGTGGACAACCGCTACACCACCGGGGCTCAGCCCAGTCCCCCTTCTCTATTCGCTGGCTCATCTTTTAAATGATAGCAACCCATGAAACGCAGTGCCATCGAGCCGATTCCACTCACAGGGTGCCCCGGTAGGGCTTCAGGACTGACTCTCTGGGCGAGCGGACAGCCTCCTCTCTCTCCCAACCATAGCGCCCAAGATAAACTGGTGGGAGTTGGAATTGACCACTCCCTCGTGATCATTTTCAGTATCATTTTGAAAACAAACAATATAATTTTCCAAGTAGTGAAATACAGTAATTATGGAAAATCATTCTCTTTCATTGAAATCAAAGAGATTAAAAAAAAATAAAACTGTGAACTTTCGCCTGTTGCCACTGATGACACTACCAAGTTGTGTTTAACAATAATTAAAATTTACAGTGATTGAGGATTAAACAAACGAAATCCATCACATGAGGGAATTTCGAGAGGCTCATGGAGAGACCGGAATTTTCTCATGAGCTTTTGGAAACTCCTTTGTGAAGTGGCAGTCATTAAATCTAGTATTGAAAAAAAAATCTAGTATTGAAGGAAAATAATCATATAGGAATTTGTTTATGATGTATGAACTGGTTGCTTTATAAAGCATAATGATATAGTCCTGCTACAGACATAGAACAATTTCTCTGGATGGCAAGGCAAGTTCTCTCTCTTTTTATTAATGTTTTGTGCTTTCCTAAAATGCTTTTCATTTTCCTACAATATTAAACTTTGGCCAATTGTAGAAATATTTTCAATGAATATGGCAAAAGAGGAGGACAAACTTTTCGAGCACGCTTGTGGTTTACAAAATAGCTCTTTCTAACATTTAGCACGCGGGCGCCTCCAACACACTCAGCAATCACTGCCCATTAATCATTTAGTGAGGATTCTTAAAGTTCTCGAAGGATTTTTAGATAGAAATGTGCATTATGTACTCACACTCTATGTATATCCCCTCCCCCCCCAATGTAATCATTTCTCCACTTGCCTTTAAATTTTCAACCTTTTCTTCAAATGATTTGAAGGTCGGGGAGTTTCTATGGAAAGAAAACAAAAACAAACAGTGAAGCTACAAACATTGGGAAAGCACGTAGCAGCTTCTGAAAACATTATTAATTGCTGCCAAATATTAAAAGAAATATTTAGATCAGCTCACCATTACCCAGAGAGTAGTCTTTTTACATCAGTCATGCCTTGCATTGTATGTTTTCTGTGTGTGAACAGCACCCCCCTTATTTTCATACTAATCTAGTTTTTATCACAATAAACACCACGTAAAAATAAATAGCATAGTGTGCTTACAAAATTACCAGGACAGGATGGACGAGGTTACATAAACACATATCCTGTATACAGTACTGTTTCATTTAAACACTGAGAAATGAAATGATAAGATCTACTTAAACTACTTAAAGAAAATTTGGGGGACAGAAAAAATTTCATCTCATCCACGTTTAATGCTCCCATCTTGTGCCACCTAAGAACAAGCACGCGCGCGCGCACACACCCACACACACACAAATAATGTCTAGTATTACTTGAGAGGCTCAATGTCTGTTTTAACAATTCTACAATTTCATTTTTGAATCCCTGAACAAGGCCAGTCTTGGACGCAGGTGATATGCAGTCCCAGCACAGGCAAGGGGAAGGGACAAAAGCGAGTAAAATACCAATTCTTTCACAATTCAAAATGTCACCATCTGATTAATTCAATTTTGGTTAAGGTACTATGCTGTAGAACAAACGTGTTTAAATGCACATGTTATCTGACAAAATTCCTGCAAACACTCCACCCAACCAGAAAGAGCAGGCGAAAGCAGGTGTCCTTACCAAGGATCCCTATGCAGGGAACAGCAAAATAAACAGGGCAAACCAAAGAGCCAAAGCCACTGCCTTCGATTCGATGGGGACTCACAGCGACCCCACAGGCAGGGTAGAAGTCGCCCTGTGGGGAGACAGTCTCTTCTTGCTGCCGAGGGAGTGGCGGTGGGTTGAAGCTCATCATGCTTAGCCACGAGACATTCCAAAGAAGCCAGAGCCCAGACACATGGCTTCGTTGCCCCCCCTCCCTAACCCCCACGCCTTGACCTTTGCCCCTATTGTCTAAAGCTGATGTGCCAGCACCTTTGTCTGCTATTGCTATTTCCACTAGTGTGTGAGAATCTTTCCCACTACCCCAAAATGAAAGGATAAGGAAAGCGAACCAGGCTCTCCTGTTCCCACAGGGCTGCAGAGCAGATGGGGCTAAGCCAATTGGCTCTCAAAGTGTGGTCCCCCAAGCAGCGGCATCTCTCAGGGATTTGTGAGGTGTCGATTCTCAGGTCCCAGTACAAGCCTACCGATGCACGAATTCTTTAGGTGGGGCCCAGCAAGCGGGTTTATTCAGCCCTCAGTAATTCTGATGTAGAAAAAACGAACTTAAAGCCACTGCCCCAAATCCTCTGCCTCCCTCCAGTGGTCGGGTGAGGGAAGAACACGTATCGTGCGCCTCCCTGCTTCTTGGTGCAAGAGGACAGATGTAAGCAGGGGTGGCTTAAAATGGCACACTTCCCACTGCCGGTGAATCCATGCTGATGCCCAGGGGCCCTCCATCGTGTTTCCAAGGTTGTAAACCAATGGGAGAACAAGCTGCCGTACCCCAAGGAGCGGCTGGTGGTTTGAACCGCCAACCTTGCAGTTTGCAACCCCATGCTTACCCAAGAGTACCATCAGGGCTCTTTAAATATCACACCCTCCATCACTGGCAGCCAGTCAACGCCCAGTCATGGTGACTCTCTAGGGCCGGGCAGAAGTGCCCCTATGCCTTTCAGACTGGAACGCTTTACTGGAGTAGAAAGCTCCAGTAAAGCTCTCCCGTGTAGCTGCTGGTGGTCTGGTTTGGTTTTGGGAGCATCACTGCCCTATGGTGGTGGGAGTAGGAGGCCCAGCCTTGCTGCAGGACTTGAACCTCCAACCTGGTGGGCCGCAATCCCGCGCACAACCACTACGCCACCGGGGCTCAGCCCTCTGCTGGTGGCTTTGAGCTGGTGACGTCACCTCTAACTACCCCAACCTGTACCCACTGCACCACCAGGGCAGCTCAAATAGCACACGAGGATAAGGGAAATAACAAGGTAACAGGAGGAAATCGGGCAATTCCAGCCCCTGGAGACAGCTGTGGGGAGAGATTTTTAACTCTGCAAAAGAAAGCTCCTTAGATCCATAGTGCGAGCTTAACCACGCAAACAGGGTTCTGAAGTGAAGAAAAGAGGCTTAGAAAAATAACATACAATTAGAAATTTTTACACACACACACACACACACACACACACACACACACACACACACACACACCAGGAATCTTCTGCACCCATCCCAGTACTCCAGAAGAGCAAGTGCAAACAGGGACAACGTCAAACAGGTAAGGTAGAATTCTACTTAATACGAAAGCAGAAGACCAACCAAATGTTGTCAAAATGTACTGTACCTCATCGCAGGCATGCTAATTGAATGCTGAATGGAGCGTATACTAAGCGGCAGCATTAAAAGATACAGAAAAGAAGTTAGTTCAGTGCTATTAAAAAGACAAATAAAACTTAGCGTTATAGGAGTTCAGTTATTTTTGACATCGTGAAGAATTATTGACTTTTTGAGGTGGAGGAGCGGCAGTCAAAGTGATTCCAGCATAACTTCATTTTATTCGTGAGCCAATTTCAGTATAATCCCAGTAGCTACCAGAGCAAGTAACAGATATTTCTTATAGCAACGTGAAAACTGTTAAGTGCTTTCACCTGCACTTGGAAGTCATTATGAATGAAGACTAAGAAGTTCAATGGTTTACCCAAGGTCACAGAGCTAGTGCAAAAGCAGAATGAAAAGGAGAAGCTTGATATCCAGAATTCCTAAGCCATGTCCGGCACCTCCCCTCACACACAGAGCACGCACAGCTGCACGGACGCACACAGGTACACACACTGGTATGCACACACACAAGCAAGATACACCCGGGTCTAGCAGCCATCTTTCCCCCCAGCTATTTGTCCCCAGGTTCCAAAGGGAAGGTTTCAAAGTAGCTCATCTATTGGACAACTTTAGATCATTTAGAAATCATGTTTATTCCTGAGTAATAGCACCAGCTTTCTAATCAGAGACACTTGTACTCAATCTCTATTAAATGAAAAGTTCCTGGAAGCCATTCAAGCAAGGCAGCTAACTTTTCAAAGGGCCAAATAGTCTGTTATGTTTTACGAGGGAAACAAAGAATTAAACGCACCCACTTGAAGAGAAAAGGAAATGAGTACAGAAGGATACGAAATTCTGTCTGGTTGTGGAGAAGCGATTTTTGTAGGAAGGACTGCTCCCAGACCAAACGCCCTGCCACTGCTATGTGCTGACACATAGCGACCCTGTAAGGCAAGGCAGAACTGCCCCTGTGGGTTTCTGAGACTGTCACTCTCCTGGGAATAGAAGGCCTCTTCTTCTGTGGAGAAGCTGGTGGCTTTGAACTGCTGACCCTGTTAGTGACCCAACACATAACCACAAAGTCACCAAGGCTCCTTAGGCCAAAGAACAGGGCAAATATCAATCAATGTCAGGGCCTTCACTTGGCTCTCTTTCTAGTCCATATTGAAACACAGTCCATTTGTTGATAGATGCTCAGCATCCATGTGCTTCAGCTTACCTCTCCTAAGTCTAATATGGAAAGCTTCAAAATCCGAAAACCATGTTGCTGCTGTATCAGCATCCTCTTCAACAGACGTTTCAAGAAACAGCTTTCATAAAGCAAGTGTTGTTGAAATTTTTTTCCAACTTGAATCCTCACCCTCGAATATATTAATCTTCAAAGTAGGGATGTAATTCTGGATTTCTCAATACACACCGAGCAGGGAAACCCGATTCTCACTCAAGACTCAGAGATTCACCTGCCATCTCTCACTGCTCATCTTTTCCTTGGAAAAATTTTTTTCTTTAAAAAGCTGAATTGATTTGCACTTTTCTCATTTCTCACCATTATTTTGTCTTCCCATGGTCCAAATAATAGTAAAGACAGAAGAAGATGAAAGAAAGAAAGAAAGAAAGAAAGAAGAGTTGATGGCAGACAAGAATCGGGTGCTTACCATGTACCAGGCATGCTAAAAACAGTGTCTGTGGATGATTTCTTTTAGCCCTAGTCAACTGTGGCATAGAATCACAGAATGTGGGTGACATAACAAAGTAACTGCTGGTATAACTGTTCATCATTATTATCAAGAGGTCTTTAATTGAAAGATTCATTTTGGTGGTTACATCATTTTATCTCAACTTGCTGAATAGATCTAAGGGTGGAGTCTAGTTTGTCAATCAGGCCACAGCCTGATGATGCCTCCTTGTGGGCATGTCCTTCCCATGAGGATTCTGGGAACTTCTTTTCTTCCTCCCTGCAGGTGGACTACACTCTTTCTGCTTCATCTTTCTGTGGAGGAGACACTCAGAGAGGTAGAGGAGACACATAGAGATCTGCATCAACATATAGCTTCTTCCATCGCCATTGGATCCACAGGACTTTCCCCCGACCACCCTGTGGTCTTCCTGTATTCAGCATCATTGCATGTGCTGCATGAGTCTAAAGAGGAACTTATGGACAAGTAGCAAGCATATGGACTAACAGTGGACTTATGGAGTTGATCTGGACTGGACTGGGATGTTTTCACAATATACAATTGCTCTTTGATATAAAGCTCTCTGACACACATACATGAGTGTCAATGAATTTGTTTCTCTAGTCTATCAGGTCTAACACATTCATTAAAATCTATTTCCCCCAACGTGAATACTCCCAGGAGGTCACTCTCCCCAGGCTCTGTCCAGGTGGTGTGGAGGAGCACAGGGCCCAGGGCCCCATGATGTACAGTCCTTTTCCACAACATTGGAGATCAAGCCGGGTTGTGAGCCTGGCATATTCCTACAGCTTCTCATAGTCCCATGGACAGTGACTGAGGAGATAAACCATGCAGGAAACATGCCAAAAAAAAATCACCTATTCCATACTAGGCTGAATCCTACTGGCCAATTAATGTTTGGGTTGTGAACAAGTCCATCCCTACCATGTTGAGCAGTGCTGGCACTGAGCAGGCATTAAAAAGAATACTTTCTGAATAAAAACAGGAACAGAAAAAACAACTTAGGTTAGCTTGTGTATGAAAGGTAGAAAGGTCCATTAGAGCTTTTGATATTCCACCTTCCCGCCGATAATAAAGAATACTTCTTTTGTTCTTCAACAAAAAAAGGACTCATCCAGAATGGCTTTAAACAAATGAAAGTTACCTACAGCTCTATATGAAAAAACACACATTTAAAGCCAGGAAATTCCCTTTGGCTATCATGGCAGAGTTCATCAGCACTTCCTCTGAAGTATATTTAAAAAACAGGACTGAATCACTATAGCCCAGTATTAATAATACCAAAATTTATTCAACACAGTCACCAATTACAGTGAGAAAGTTCTTTAAAGGTGCCACTGTGGCAGTCATGTATTCCTGTGTCAATTTCATGATTGGAGTCTAGGGGTGAAGTCAAGCGTGTCCATCTGGAGATAGCCAATGAGGCCTCTGTGTGGGCATGGCTTTCTCCTAAGAATTCTGGGAAGTCTTGTGGCATTTCCCAATTGGAAAAGAGAGACTTGACTCATTTTCTGGTAGTCGGTCTACTGACAAGACAAGAGGGTGGCATGCTGTACACCCTGAGTCCTGGAGACTGGAGGTGCCAGAGGAGAAGCCACATAGGTTTGCCCTGATGGAACCAGACCTGTGGGGCTGGAGAAGCCACAGAGAGACCCCTTCCAACGCTGAGATGCTTCTGCAACCAATGGATACTGCTGGTGGGCCCTGAGCCCTGGAAATGGGAAGCCACAGAGAGACCCCGGCCAGCACTGAGATGCTTTTAGATTGTCCTGGTGTCATTGCACATGTTTTGTGAGTCGGAAGGAGACTTTATAGATAGGTATCAGACCTATGGACTAATATCAGACTTATGACTTTGGATTGTACTGGGTGGGGATGCTTTCTCAATGTTCCATTCCTCTTGTATATAAACCTTTCCCTTATATCCATATGCATGTCTATGAATTTGTTTCTCTAGTCTACCCGGACTAACACTGCCACTCACAACTTAAAAGACATGTTTACTATAGAAGGTGTAAAAAAAATCAGCACACAGGACAGGGGTGGGCATGAAAGAAGCCCCTGAGAGGACCAAGCCCTGGCTCTCCCCAGAGGCTTTCCCAGGGTCCACAATGACCAGGGAAGGTCCCACAGCTGACCCTCAGCCTTGCTTCCTCAGAACCTTCAGCCACAGGCACCAAAACAGATCTCTCTGCTTCCCTCTCTCATTCATATTCAGATCCTTTTTTCCTGTGCCCATCTCCTAACCCCATTTTTTCTCTTCAAGCCAAAAGACAAATATTTGAATCTCAAGAACTAAGTTATTAATTGGCAATGCAAAATAAAACCTGTTGCGAAGTCTAATAAATATAAGTTGGCAAAACGAGTACATCTTTTTCCCATCTCTACCCATAATCCTGTCTGAGACTGAAATCACTGCCTTAAATTTGCTGGGGAAATATGGAATGGGGACAAAGGGTCATAATGGAATCAACCCAAGATTTCATAGCACTTGGCAGGAGAGGAAAACTCAAAATGTACTACCCGGGCTCCGTCTTCTTGAAAGGTGCCCTTGGGGGAACAGTCAGTGCCAGTCATTGCTGCATCCTTCACACCATCTAGAAGATAGTGGGGTATGCACTGTGTATATTATAGCCATCGCCCAAAGACTCCTTTCAAAACCCCCAAACTACACCTTTTGCCAGGCAGTCTTCTCTGACTCATACCGATCCTACCAGCACAGAAAGGAACTGCACCACAGGGCCTCTGAGGCTGTGACCTTCATAGAACCAGATGGCCACAAATCTCCCTCCCACAGAGTGGTGAGGTGGGGGTAAGGGTTGAAATAATCCATCTCTCGGTTAACAATGGAGCACTTTACCACTATAATCTAAGCTACCTCTAATATCCTTTCCATAGCAAATGTTTTTATATTGGTGTGTATATTATACTTCCTTTTAAAATCAGGTGTAATCAAGAATTCTTTAATTCACTGCAAGTTCCCACTTCTTAGTCCCACTCCATTCAGCAATTTTACGCTCTCTCTTGGCACAAGAACCGCAACTGCAGTCTGAAGAGCTGCGCACAGTAGGCACACTAACGTTAGCAGAATGGATTACATGCCCAACAGCAGGTCTGCTTAACTCAGGACCTATTTACACCACTCGGGTAGTTTTAGATAAAACTGTCTTATGAATCGCCTATGGCACTCGAGACATTTAAAATGAACATGGAAGATACAAAATTGCCTCCACAAATAATTTTACCTCCCTCTGCACTGACAGCTTGTCTTTTCTTTAGGGCACAGTTTTATTGATCGGTTGATTATTTTTATTGTGGCTTGCTGGAAGTTTACAGAGCAAATTAGTTTCCCATTCAACAATTTTATACACAACCTTGTTTCTTGACATTAGCAGCAACCCCCTCCCTATGGCGGCACTCTACGCTCCTGGCCCTTCCTGCCTTGTGGACTTTGCACCGGGGCAAAGGCTAGCCCTCCGGACCCCCTGGTTGACTGTCCTGAGGAGTACGTGCCTCCCAGGGGTGGTGTTTTCCACCTTATTGTTGTTGTTGTTCTCAGGTACTGTCACATCAGTTCCAACTCTTAAAAATCCTATGCACAGTGGAAGGAAACCCTCCACGCTCCTGAGTCATCCTCGCTCTTACTATGTTTGAGCCGTGGCTGCAGCCACGGGGGTCAACCCTCCTCTTTGACACGGAGCCTCAACTTTACCAAGCGTGACACCCATTTCCCCTTTTCTTCTTCACCTTATCAGTCTGTCTACTGTTTACTTAAAAGCCGCTTCCACCCGCCTTTCCCCCGCCATGGGAGGGTGCTCAATTCCAGAACTGAAGGGGGATCTAAGGGCCATAGGCCCCAGTCTCTACCCAGCCAGTACGTCTGGGCTGCTTTCTCATTTTGTTCTACATTTATTGTCTATTCTGTCCAGGACCTTCTACAGAGATCTAGATCAGAATGATCCCATCCCGATCGCAGCAGTCAGAAATGATAGCAGGGGGCCATCTTGCTCTTCTCATCTTAGGCTAGTAGACATTGTGATTTGCCTGATCCGGATGAGGTGCTTGGGCAATTGGAGTCTTATTTTCTCTTCTTTGCTCCAGACAGGGACGATCAAGAGGTGCAGCTTAGATTCACAAGCCTTTAAGACCCTCGTTGCTACTAACCAAAGTGGGAAGTAGAACATTGTCTTTGTGGACCACGTTATCTAATTGACCTAGATACCTCTCAAGACTATAACCCCAAGCCCCAAACCAAGTGCCTCCATCCCTGAAGGGTTTCGATTATGGCAAAAAAAGTTTCCATAATATTATCTCCTATATTGTTACAGGCAAACCTAAAGCACAAATGCTGTGTGAAAAGCAATGGACCTATAAGTACATAGAGAGAAATATCCCATGCCAAGCTTACTTAAACTCTTGGGTGTACAAAGTAGCGCACACCTGTTTATCTTGCATATCTACCAATGTATGCTCCAGTAAATTACTGCTTATCATACGATTATTGCAGGATCATGTATCTAATCATCTATGCCATTGTTAAAGCACAATTTTCGATTCAGATTGTCCAACATTCTGAATTTGTATATTCCTCTGATATCCTAGAGTTACTTGTCCCTAAGACAGGAGGGCTTCAGCTATAAGGACCTGTTTGCTGGCTTATGACAACAGGATATAGGCCTAGAACACATGAACATTTAAGACTCTAACTTGCATAGAAACATGGTTGAAGTCCCCTATATGTGGTTACAGCCTGAAGGCCTTTGTCCACCTTAGTTTTTTCCAGTAACTAAGAAGACAACTGGAGCGTGCTCATGGAGTAGAGGGGAGAGAGAGACTTGTGCAACAACACAAAGTCACTGTCTGCAAGGCATGATTGGGGCTGACCTCTTTGTAATGTGCTTTCTTATTTGGACTGAAGCACTTTCATTTCGCTTTTGAAGGCAATAAAAACTCTTTGTACAGTTAAAAACTACAGGCTCTGAAAAAACCATAAACAAGTCACACAAAGGTTTTTGCTTGCTTGTTTGTTTTAAAAGGCAAAGTAACCTGTGTGAGTCTCCAGGCTAGTTCCCCGGGTCAGGACATACATGTGCAGCACACAACACTGTCGGAAGGGTACCAGGTGAAGGAATATGCCAGCACCCAGTACCCAAGCACCAGACAAGCAAAAGTGTCAAAAAACAAACAAAGTCAGACATAAAAGGGGAGGAATTCCACATGCTGTTTCTCTTTACAAAGGGGGTCGGGGGATAGGCCAAAAGAAATGTCAAAATCTTTTTCACATCTCTTGAGTCACAGTATCCAATGATTCTTTCCATTGACCCATAACCCAAGGTATATCAAGAAAGCCTCCCCTGAAATGGGGAAGACTCTTCAGAGAAAGAGATCCCCAATGCAGGCAAAGTACGGCGTGGACGAGCACGTGGTAGCAGCCCTTAAGTCTCAGCACACGTGTCTTACAGAATTGCTTGACGGCGCCCATGGTTCCAGCTCTCCTTACCTAAAAGAATGTGAAAAGGCTTGCAATCTGCAAGAAGCCAGAGTAAGCATTAAAAAAGAAAGGAAGTTTCTGGTAAATCTAAAACAAGTAAATCTCTACTTTTCACAACTCAGATCCTTATTGGGTTCCCAAGTGCTAAGCAGTACTGTGAGCTTAAAAAAGGAAATCTGTTCATCTGTACAGATCAACAATCCAAGTATTTTGGTCTACAAAGCTTATTTTGGTCTAAACAGCATATACTATTGACTACATTAATGCTAATCTCAATAGATGCCCCATGAAGTTCATTTCTAATGCCCTTCAATGAAAAAATTTAAAAATATAAAAGAAATCAGCATACCTAGCGGATGTACAAAGAATTATTTAAGGGTTCGAGAATGTTACGTGCATTGCATTAAGCTTAGACCAAGAACAGTTCAAGTGTAAGAAACGGATCGCTTCGTCCTTTCGACACAGGATCCAGCATGGGGGAATGAACCTCCTGACCCGATAAAATTCTGGTTGCTTTCTCACGAAAGACACGCAGAGCATCATGCACCCTGAGCTGCAAACAGACCGGCCGCAAACCTTGCATGCCCCCAGAAGCATGGCCGATTAACCCCAGGGTGGTTCTCAGCAAGATTCAGATCCACATGGCGAGGGAGGGGAGCACGTGAAGGCACAGAGAGGTGGTTTTATCAAAGGGCAAAGACAAGCTAACCTGAAGCACAAAAGCTAACCCAGCAGCAACTGCTCTCACCATCCAGATGGATGCCTAAGCGTGAAAGGTGACATGGTTCCCGGATGAGTGACACCGGTGGACACATGAGTATGTTGTGATGGCACCAGGGTGGAAAAATGGAGGGTGTGAAAAGGAAGTCACGTTCAACCGCAGCCTGCACCGTCCCAGGCCAGCCTCCTCCTCCGAGAGAGATACTTACCCCATGAGGCTAAGAACAAATACACACACGTAAAAGCACACAACCAGAATTTCTTTAAACCTCCTTGGGGTATTCATTCATGAGATGAGCATTCTGAAGTGCAATTGTTAGGCCCTGAACACTTTGGGTTGCATCTCAAAGCATCTGTTCCCAGGATGCCCTCCTCCCCTCCCTCTAGCAGCCTGTCCACATCCCTCCAGAAAGGTGTCACCACCAGGCATTTCTGCCCCTCAGCTACTGAAGTAGTGCAAAGCAACACAGACATACTTGACATCTTCCAGCTTCTTAGTGATGACAGAGCCAACAGATGAAAAAGCAGCGGAAGCCTTTTGTCCAGCCTGAGTTAAGGTCTCAGATGTCTTCTTGTATCTATGTAGTCAAGCACAAACAAACAAACAAACAAACAAACAAAAAACAGAGAAAGAAAGTTAAGCTCAAAAGCCTACATCTCTTATTTTAAGCGGAGTGGTCATTACCTGTTCAAGAACTCTCCCCACCCCCCCCAAAAAAAAAGGAAAGGGGCTGAGCCCCGGTGGCATAGTGGTTGTGCTGGACTGCGGCCCACTGGGTTGGAGGTTCAAATCCAGCAGTGGGGCTGGGCCTTCTATTCCTACCACCAGACGGCAGTGATGCCCAAAAAACAAATAACAAAAAAAGAAAGAAAGAAAATAATAATTTTAAAAACACCTAAGGTCCTTCACGGGGACCAGGCCAGCATCTCATTCCAAAGTGCAATTCTAGGCAATTACCTTGCCCCAGGGCAGCCAGGAAGGTAAGAACCTTGAGAGGCTAAGGTGAAAAATGAAACAAAAATTCAGAGAATGGACTAAAAAATTATCAGGGAGCAAAGATGAAAAAACAAGCCAGAGTCTAAAATAATTATACATCTTGCTCTTCCTTTTTCCAAACAAAAAACCAAATCAAACTTCTCAGGTGGCTTTTACCACTTTTTCTCCTAAAAACCCAAGGCCACTGCTGTCAGGCCTAGTCCCGCTCTTGCCCTGTGGAGCAGGGGGGACAGTCCCTGTGGGGTTCCAAGGCTATATGTCTTGACAGGAGTAGGGAGCCATAGCTTTATCCATGTCGCGGATAGTGTGCACTCCCCTGCCAGGGCTCCTTTATCTCCTAAGAGGGCGGCAGATACAACAGTCAGGTCAGGAGAAGTAGGGCCCATGGGTACTTTGCTGTCCAATAGAATCCATGGCCCCATAGAATTGTTCCTAACTTTGCAAGTCTGTAAAGCAGCCAAATAGGGCCTTGCTGGAGCAATCATGACAACACCAGAAAGGTTACAATAGCCCTTCTCAGCTGCCTAGAATAGGATGCCTACCAAAGAAGCTAAGACTGCCACATTACAGAAACATTTGCTCTGGCTACTGGACTGAGCTTCTCAAGATTAGACGAGGCCACCTAGCTTCTGCTGACATGGTCACAGGATAGTTTCCTGATGTTTTCCTGCTTACATAGGGAGGAACAAGGACCACAATGAGTGGGCACCGCCATTTCAGAAATGCAATCTGCCTCGGTGCTGATGGGTCTCCAACCCAGGCCATCAAGTGGTTTCCAACTCACAGGACCCGAGTCTTGCCTCATTAGCAGAAGCGCAGCCTCCGTTTTCTTCCAGAGGGGCCAGCAAGTTGGCATCACCCTGTCTTCAGCAGCCTGATGGATCCCCCAAGCCCAGGTGGCCCTCCAATCACCTCTGGCTCAGAGCAAGTCCGTAGACGCTCTCTAAGTCTGTCTGTTTTACAGCCATGGAGAGCTTCAGCTTTCTCCCTGATGGGTTTGAACTGGCAACCTTCTGGTTAGCCGCCCAGGGCTTACCTAATAGCACCAGGGGTCCTAGGAGGGGATGGGGTAAAGACATCCTGAGGCACACTCTGTTTTAGCTGGTGGGAATGACTACAGAAGACAAGGGCCCAGTTCACCAGAAACATGCTCCTCCTCTTAGGGGGAAATGAAGCAGCAGGTAATGCCATGTCATCATTTGTGTGATCAAAGGAGAATTTAGGAGTTGGCCTTGGTCACACCATGTCAGCAGAGACTGTGATCCAGTCCACACTATGCATGATGGTAGGAGTCACCAAGTTGACTTTCACCTCATAGCCACCCAGTGTGACTGAAAAGAAAGGTCTCCTAGGGCTTTCTAGGCTTGATCTGTGTGTGAGCAGAGTGCAAGGTCTTTCCGCTACAAAGCTGCCAGGTTTGAACTGCCAACCTTGCAGTTAACCACCATGCAACCTGGGCCCCTTCATGCTTCACACAGAGCAGGGGCTACAGAAAGATCGGCTCTGCAGCTAAGACTCCAGCTCCAACACAAACTTGTAGGTTGAGTCAAGACTTATCTTGGGCCCGTTTCCTTCCCCAGAGCTATCTTCCTACCCACCCTATCGAGCAAGTCTGAGAGCTCAACGGCACCATGGGCACATTTGGCGAATTAATATGTCACACGTTGTTAGAATGAAATCTAATAAGCTCCCAGAGGCTTGTGCTTTCTAAAATGTGATGCCGTTTCCTCTTTCAGAATGGTCTCGTGTGCTAAAACTAAACAAGAGTTAAGTGCATTTCAGAATCAAGCACAGAGCACCCTGGGTCACCCCAGAGCAGTAGCAGAAGCTGCCTGGGCTTCTTGTCTCTCCCCTTCACAGCCCAAGCGGGGACAAGTGCTCTTAACCACTCTGTAGGAAAAGGCAGCAGCAAGTGAGCAAACGTACGCCGAGGTGGCCGTCACATCTTGCCACCCTTTGGCAATGTTCTGCTTGATTTCCTGTAGCGAGCTGATCCCGAGCTTCCGCTTAAGCTCCGCCAGGTGCTTCTCTTTGGCTGCCAACACTTGAGATAGAGTCTGGATTTCCTCTTCTACCTAGGAGAAAGGAGGTTGGGGTGGAAACATAGCAGCAATAGTCATTCATACTCAAAATTCTGGAGTCGTGTGCGTGTGTCTGGGTGTGTGTGTGTGTGTTTACTGTAATTTTACTTTGTTAAGTTGTTTTGATTTTAAAGTAACAAACGATGAAACTGGTGAAAAGCAGAAGCTGGGTCCAGTGACGACCTATCAGAAGGAAAATTCAAGTATTTTCCACTGAGAGGGAGAGAAAGAAAAGAGGAGGAGGAAAAAGGAGGAGGAGGAAGATGAAGAAAGGAAGAGGGAGAAAGGAGAGAGACCAGGGCAGGGGTTGCAACCTATCAGAGAGAGTCGTGCTAAGATTGCCCCTTGTCAAAGGCAGGAAAGCACGGCGGTCCCTTTGAGCTCTGGCCCTCACAGGCTGCACTGTGTGCTGGCTTCCATTCCACCCACTAGGATTTAAGCCCATAGATGAAAACTGAAGTAGATAGTATTTATGTTAAGTGTTGTTTTTGTTACTGGTTTTGTTGGCTTTTCTTCTAAGCCTTCACCTATTTATGGTGGTTTAGGGTTAATTGTGGGGGGAAGTGTGAGGTGTGGGATTGCATTAAATTTTGGTGGCTCTTTTTTTAGGATTAATAGGGTTTTTTTTTTTAGTCTATCTGGGAGGAGAGGTGTTAGTTGTGTTTGGTTAAGCAACAGCTATGGCTATTAAGGAGTGCCCTGAGGTTTGAGTATCACATGCTGCCGTTTGGGGAGACTTCTCCAGGAAAGGGGATCCTGTTTATCTATTCCACAGAGCAGCACACACTGTCTCTTTCCCTCTCCACCAGCCTTCTCCCCCAGCACTGACAACAAGGTGATCGCACCTGCTCTAGAAACACGGACAGCAACATGATTTAAGTGCAAAGCATGAAGCTCCAGATGGAATGGTTCCTCTTTGAAAACATGATGTGGCGAAGCTAGATTCCAAAGGCCAGATCTCACAGGAGACCATTTATAGGAAAAAAACCGAATGCCCAACTAACTCCACTGCGATAAGAGAGTCAGTTAGTGGTTCCCAGGGGCAGGGGGCGAGGAGATCAATGGAGATGTGTTTCCGTTTGGAGTCCTGAAAATGTTCTGGAGTTGGCTGGTGTCATAGCTCCGTGTACTACACATGACTGAACTTGACGTGTTACGAAGGCCACGACGGTCAATCTCAAGTGTGTCCCCCACCGTCCCAGCACCAGCGGGCGACTCCATACTTTCGCAAGCTCCCTCCTTAGCTCTTCCTGCTCCTCCTCTGACAAGGCGTTCGGGGCACCGATGGAGGCAGCAGCATCTTCCCCTTCCTCCGGGACCGGCTCTGTTCTCAGCACACCTGGATAGGGATTAAAAAAATAAATAAATAAGAATGGTCTCTTAGGCCGGAAGGCTAAGCAACAGTCTCACGTGGGCTCCTCTCCTGGCCCCTCCCCTCCGAACAAACCCAGCCAGGGGAGGGGTCTTTGGCCCTTCAACCCACCTGCCTCTTCCAGAAAGGGACAGAAGGGTAGGCTCACCATTAAAGACACTCCACTTAGAGTCTGCCAAAATGAGGGTTCAGGGGGAAAAAAAAAAAAGCAGCATCCTCTCCACTTGCGCTCATTTTTGTCTGCAGAGCAGGTCAGAAGCCAGGGAAGGGATCTGGCCAACGGCTTGGAATGCTCACAGCAGTCATGCACTGTGAATGAGCGGGATGCTCTTAGCCACGTGACGCCCAGGGGAGGAAGTGCGTGGAAGGCCGGTCGCTTCCTCTGGTTACCAAACGCAACACTTCAAGTCCTCCTGGGGGCGGGAAGAACTGTAGCCCCAACTCGGTGCCGCCAGAGATTTTCCTGCATCTCTTTCCATGAGGGCATGGATCGGGGAAAACGCTGGTGGTTGCTCTTTTTACGATCTCATCCGGATACCCTGAAGGAATCTAGGATCTACGACTCAGAGGAATAGCCAACAAGCCCCAAAGAGGGTTTCCCCTTGAAGACCTTCCCCCAGCCGCACCCATTTCTCTGGAGGAGAGCCAGTGATGAAAAGCCTGTCAGGTTGAACGTGAGACTTCTGGAAAGAGACCAGGGGCGCAGCTGCCCTGAGCCGTGCTCCCCTCCCTTCCTGCCAACCCCCAGCCCCAAAGACAGGGTAAGCCCCGAGTCCAAAGTGACATTGCCTTAGGCACCGGCGTTAACAGGACACGCAAAAATGTATTATAATGTCTCTATGTAATTTTTCTAGAATGAAAATTAACTCGCAAATCCACAACGAACTCCAAGACAAGAGTTTCAAGCGCCTCATGTGCCTGTTTTTCCCTTTGCCCCAGGCCCTAGCCCGCTGAAGCTGGTCTTTAGTTAGCATGTGAATACTGTGTTCATTGTGGATTCCAGGCACTCGGTTTTGATATTTTTACCTCACATTTGTTCGGCCCATGGAGTTTTCCTGGTGTAGCTGAAACCTGGGGCAAGAGCTGACTGGCTCACTATTCCAATAACCCTTGGGCTCCCCCAGGTCCATGTCACAGGTAAAGAACTTCAAGAATGTCTTCTGGCAACAGAGGGTTGTTTTTTGTTTGTTTGTTTGTTTGTTGCAAGAGGGCCTCGGGAGATTTTCCTGCCCGGAGCCCTGACACTTCCATAAAAGAACACTTGTGGTGTAGTGGGATGATACATTGCACTGTTCACTGCAAGATCAGCAGTTCGAACCGACCAGCTGCTCCTTGGGCCCAAGAGGAGGTTGACTACGATCCTACAGATTGACTTGGAAACCTGGAGGGTCCGTTCGGCTGTGGTCAGAAATGATTTGATGGCTGTGGGGTCAGCCTTCCTCTTCTCTCCAGTGAGCACTGCAGTCACGGCAGCATCACGGTAGTGTTCCCCACCACCTGTCACATCATTTCTAGAAAGGCCCTGGGTCAGCCACACCAGCAGGGTGGCACCCCCACTTCCCACCCTCCCCACAACACACGCAGGGCAAGATGCCAGGCAGCAGAAGAGGCCCTCACCAGGCCGGCAGGGCGGAAGGAGGCAAGTGACCAGTCACGCGGGCCAACACGCGCCAGCATCACGGTTAAGCACAAAGCAACAGCGCGACCCAGTGCGTTCACGGAGACCCCCATTACGCACAACACTGCGTACTGTCAGCCCTCCAGCACCAAAATACCGCCCACAGGGATACAAACAAGACAACGGAAAACACTACACGCAGGGCTGGTAAACAGGGTGCGATTAAATCCTCGGGTGCACAGACAGAAGTGGTGCAGCTCGCTGAAGGTTGCCTTCTGTCAGTCCCCTCTGCTAAGTGCCCCAAGAATACTTGCACAATAGACACTCGGTCATGCCACTGCCCCGCCAGAGAAGCCTCTAGTGGTTCCCCTTTGTCTTCAATGAAGCTCGGCCCCTTCCTGCAGCACACAGGCCTCGGTCACACCACCCCTGGCTACGTGGCCCTGACCGCAGTGAGCGGAAGTGGTTAAGCTGCGGCACCAGCACGCGCCGTCGCTCAGCACTTGGGGGGGTGGCGAGGGGGGAGGAGGTCAGGAGGGGGTTCTCTGTGTGCCCCGGAGCTATCCCCGTGCCGCATCGCAGATGCAACACGCAGCGGAGGAAGGAGGCACACGCACGCCACGGGCAGCCGCACGCAGCCGCACGCTCCAAGCCGTGGCTGAGTTACCTGGGGACGCTATTTAAATTTTTGAAGCTGTTGTGCAATGCTTCTGAGTTCCCCCAACTAGAACGGGCCCCCAGACGGAATGCGTTCGATATCCACGAACAGAGCTTGGCCATGCCTCAAACATCAAAGATTATGTCGTGCTATTTGCAATGACCATTATCGTGCTCATCTCTACAAGGCAGTGGTGGGAAGGGCGCGGGGGGGGGAGGGGAGTAGAAGGGGCGTTGGGAGACGTAATTTGCCATCGCCGATAATGTTTTCTGCCAGAACAACCCAAAAAGAATCTGAGGCGTGACTAGCAATAGGCTAGCAATAGCCTGATTCAGGTAGGCTCTTTTAAGGGGAACTTAAGGGGAAGCGGGCCGTCCACAGTTGGTCTTCCATCCCTGAAGGATGGCCTTGAGATTTTTAGACCTTGAATCTAATTCGGGTAACTCCCTGTCCTGCCTTTTCCATGATCGCCTGTAGGTGGCAGCAGATCATCAGCACGAGAACATTTAAAGCCTGCTTTGTTTCAGATGAGTGAACAGGATGAAACATTGGGGAAAATATTGGACATTAAAGAAGACTAGAACAGCAGGTATGGAAAATCACCAGCATGACACGACTGTCATATCTTAGGGAAAATATAACTACTCCCACTGCTACTGCAGTAAAGTTAAATCACTGGGTGTGACTCTTCAAGCCACACTCTGAACCGCCCACCAAATGACTGGCTCTCCACCCACACCCCAAGTCAATGCTGACTCCTATCAGGCGATAGGGTCCTAGATAGGTCCTTCTAGGACAAGGTGGAACTGCCGCCTGTGATTTTGCAGGGACTGCAAATCTTCTCAGTCTAGTCTACAGGACTGGGTGAAACGCCCCCTGTGAGTTTCTGAAATTATAATCCTTTATGGGAGAAGAAAGCCTAGTCCTTCTCTCCTGGAGTGGCTGGTCAGTACTGCCTACATGATCGTGGATCCGAACAGGCTATTTGACACTCTCATGGCGGGAGGGGTCCATTTTGCCACTCCTAAAGCGAGCCATTTCAGACATAAGAACAGAGGGTGGTTCCACCACCCCAAGAGCGAAGCTCGAATAAGGTTCGTACATGGAGCAGCGACGGCCACAGAGGCAGCAGTGAGACAAGGGGCTGCAGCTGGCGGAATGGCAGATTGCATCTAGACTAGCAGAATTTCCTGGACTCATCATAAATAAGTCTCTCATGAACTCCTAGAATCCAGGAGGCTCAGGAAAAAGCAATCTCATCCCATTATTATCAGAACTAAGGCTTCCCCAACCTCAGGGAGTTCAAGTTTTGCCTTATTTATCTTTCTAGATGTTAAACTGTTTCCTCGAGGTTTTTACAAGTACAATGTCCACTGTAGAGGTCAAGATGATGGAAATGAAGATTCTGGAATGTTCTTTCTGCAGACAACGTGAAAGCACTAGAGGCTGCTGCACAAATGGCTGCTTTGGGTAGGTGGTGTTGGCAAGTGGAGGAGGGCAAGCTCTGAAGTGCCGAAAAGGCCAGATAAAAAGCTACTGTAGGGACTCAGGAGTGAGGCAACTGGAATCTAAACCCAGGTAATAGGGGAAACTGAGATCAAGTGGCATTTTGGGGAAGAACACTTATGTTTGGGTGACTGACCAGAAAATGTGTTAAAGACACCAAGATGTGGCAAAAACAGACCTTCGATTCATTTAAGAAGCTAGACCATAAAGGTCACCTGAGTTGTCAGTGCCTGTACTATCCCTGTCCTTCAACTGCAACATCAACTTCCGGACAAAGTGTCCCCATTCCTTCTCTCTCAATCTACATGACCATGAATCAAAAGAGAACTGTTACTTAATTTTGTCACATAAAGACACGGAAGTCCTCTCCCTGCCATTCAGTCCATTCTGACTCGTAGTGACTCCATTGGGCAGGGTAGAAACTGCCTTTGTGGGTTTCTAAGACTGTGATTTGTTACAGGAATAGAAAGCCTCATCTTTTGCCCACGAAATAGCCGATGGTTTTGAACTGCTGACCTTGCAGTTAATAGCCCAATGCATAACCACTATCTCACCACGGAAGTCCAGAGACCTTAAGTCACAGTTCTCAACCTGTGGGTCGTGACCCCTTTGGGGTCAAATGACTCTTTCACAGGTGTCACCCGATTCATAACATTAGCAAAATGACAGTTATGAAGTAGCAACAAAAATAATTTTATGGTTGGGGGATCACCACAACATGAGGAACTGTATTAAAGGGTCACAGCATTAGAAAAGTTCAGAACCACTACCTTAAAGTAATAACAAATTCACTAATTAGTCCAGAAGTGTAAATTAAATTATATTTAGCTAAGTTAAAGTAAGTTAAGGAATTGGAAGGCAGAAGACACTGGTAGAGGTATAAATACAGGCATGTACATATGTAAATACATTAATATATAATGATAGGGATTTAGGTCTGTGTACATACACTTCAATGTTAATGACAAGGTAGCAGATGGGCATTGGGTCTCTACTCAAGTCCTCATCCAATGCAAGAACACCTTGTTCTAATACCTGGCTTTCTGTAATGCTCACCATCCCGATATCATCGCTGAAGACAAAATGGGTAAAATAAGCAAAGGTGGTAAAGAAAGCTCATGGTGCCTAGCTCTTCCAAGATGTGGCATGTGGGGTCTTAACAGCTTGAAGCCAAGCAAGCAGCCACCTAGGAGGGAAGCAACAAAGCCCCCATGGGAGAAGCACATCAGTCTGTGTGATCACAAGGTATTGACAGGAACAGGTATCAGGCACCAGAAGACCCAGCACAAACAAAGAAACTGATATAAATGATGGGGGTCAGAGTGGAGACCTAAAGCCCATCTGTAGACAATCGGACATTCCTGCACAGAAGGGTCACTGGGAAGGAATGAGTCAGCCAGGGTTGAGCACAGCACCAACAGAACACACAGCATTCCTCTAGTGCCTTCATGCTTCCTCCTCCCACTCTCATGACCCAGTTCTCCCTTACAACTCCAGCTAGACCAGAGCATGTGCACTGATACAGATGAGAGCTCCCGACACGGAAGCCGGGACAGATAAGCCCCTCAGGAACAGAGAGGGGAGTACCACATCGTGAGGGTAGGGGAAAGGGAGGGGCGGGGGGGGGAGGCGGAGAAACAGGGAACCAACTGCAATGATTGACATACACCACCACCCCCAGACAAATCACAGGAACGTGGGGGAAGGGAGACAGTGGACAGTGTAAGATATGAAAATAATAATACTTTATCAGAGGTTCATGATGAAGGAGGAAAAAGGAGGAGTTGATACCAGAGCTCAAGCAGAAAATGCTTTGAAAATGATGATGACAGCATATATACAAATGTGCTTGATACAATTGATGTGTGGATTGGTAAAAGAGATGCAAGAGCCCTCAATAGAATGATTAATTAAAAATAGTAAGTTCAGGATTTCATTTTACCTCCCGCTAACAGATACGATCATTTAAAAAAGACAAAGTAATAGTGGGAAAGTTAAAAGTAGAGAGACCAAGGTTGAAATAAGGTCTTATTCAAACCACCAACACTTAACTCACTGCATCTCCAGGGCTACTGTTTAAAATCCAAATTGCTTATAATACATCATTATAAAATTTTTAATGAAATCACTACTGTTCTGTTGGAAGGCTGCTCTTAAGAAAGTGAAGAGAGAAAATGTAATTAATGGTTATCAAGGCCTGATACACCAGTCACAATTTAGGGGTATGCACATCTTGTCTCATAAAGCCCCAAATGATCACAGGACTATTGGTTTCGTTTAGGAATTGAAGGCCTCTGCCCTCGTTATTTAACACGCCCAAAGTCACAGAAAGGAGCCAGGACACCGGTGGGAGGCCCAGGCTTTCCCAGCAGGGACTTGCTCCTGCTCTGGGGGATTGAGGACCTGGCGGGGCGGGTATGTCGAGGTGGCAGATCCGACAAAGACAACCCTGCGTCCCGCCAAGCGTACGACGTTGACTTTTCTTACCCCACACATGGAGCAAGGAGCTAGCTAAAGGGAGTCAGGGCCTGCCTGCTCCTCACCTGCAAGCTCACTTCCAAATCTGCACAGTGGCGTGCAAGTCTCTTGGCCTTAGAAAAGGCTAGGTTGGATTGTGTTGTGTGTGAGAAGACTAACCAGAACAGACGTCAATTACTCATCATGAAAAAAGAGATGACAAAGTAATAATAATTTATAAATTATCAAAGGTTCATGAGGGAGGAGGGTGTGGGGAGGGAGGTTAAAAATGAGGAGCCAATCCCAAGGGCTGAGATAGAAAGCAAACGTTCTGAGAATGATAAGGTCAACGGAGGTACCCAAGTGCCTGACACACAATGGACTGAGGTATAGATTGTGGGGAGAGCGGTATGAGCCCACAGTGATGCCCCCCACCCCGCAAAAAAATGCAAGCAAGAGTTATATGAGTCCACAATAAAGTGATTTAAAAAAAAATTAGGGTATGCTGGACCCTGAATAGGAAGAAATGTAAAGAAAAACTTTAAACAGTCTGTTCTCCTTTTTAAAATATGCACAGGATTGTTATGGTTAGCATAAAAAAGCAAACTCACTGCCATCAACTCAAAGCCAATCATAAGGACCCTATATGGTAGGGGAGATCTGTCCCTGTGAGCTGCACACACGGGAACTGTTCATGGGAGGAGCAAGTCCCATCTGTCCCCTCAGAGCACCTAGTGGTTTAGAACTGCTGCCCTCTCAGATTACGGCCCCACGTGTACAGACTCCACCATCAGGTTCCCTTCAGGGTCAGAATATATGTCTAAAAAATTCTCCAAGAACTGTAATAGGCAGCCCCCAATAAAACGATTTATTTAAAAGAATAAAGGCGGGGGAGGGGCAAAGAGGAGCTTATACCAAGGGCTCAAGTAGAGAATATGTGGAAATGAAGATGGCAACATGTGTACCAATGTGCTTGATACAAATGATGTACGGAATATTTTAAGAACTGTAAGAGCCCCCAATAAGATCATTTTTTAAAAAAGAACTGCAATACACATCAAACTTTAAGTAACAATAAAGCACGACTGTTTAGCTAAACTGGCAGTACCGATTTTCCTCAATGAAACATAAAACACCCTACAATCTACAGTATTCAGTGAAATGTCACATGTCTTACTTCAGAGAACTTGTAAATGACTTGAGAAAGATGTCATTCTTAAGTATGCGGCTGAAGTAAAAGTGAGAGAGAGAGAGAGAGAGAGAGAGAGAAGAGAAAAAACAAGCCTAGAAAAGTGAATCACGCAGGGAAAATTGCCCATTGCTGTAGACTATGAAGTCCTGATTTCAAGATCCTGATCTTTTTATCTCGGTACTGACAGTGCCCAGAACAGAGCAAATGGCAATGTTTATCTGAACGGGTTTATAGATCAAAGATTGACCCCAAGCAAGTTCCTCCTTCCTTCTCCATGTGAAGCCACCCATTTGCCACAAACCCCAACTGTGGAGCAACGCAAAGCCTTTTCAGTCTCGTTCAGAACCCACAATTCAGCCACGTAAGAGGCTGGTGGACACCGACCCCCTGCTCCGGCCTGGGGACAGCCCACACCAGCCAGTACCCAGTATCCGGGCGCCTGTTTAACGGCTTCTCCCTTGCCTTCAGCTATTCGTCCTTGACAGCCTTTCCAATGGAGACCAACTGGAGTGGAGGGGCCCTCTGGGGATGAGCTCTTTCTGACCACCCGCCCTTCATGTACAAAGATTTACCCTGAGGCAGTGTGCATTTCAAAGCAGATAGCTCCGATAGAAGCTGGGATACTAGGGTTGCAAGGCCATGAGTTATGCCCCAGCCTGGTCAGAGGGTCCCAGAATCAACCCTGTGCACATCTATCATCTGCAATAACGTACATACCCCCCACAGCACCCCTCGTCCCACTTGCCACTGTGATCCACCGATCCTCTGACCGTCATGGTTTTAGCCCCAAAGCCATGAACCCTTTGCACACCAGTAAGGCCCCAGTGGATGGTCTCCCTTGTTTACATGACTTGTCTTTGTCTGGTGTCTCTCATACTGCTAAGAAAGGTGTCTAACATGTGTTTGAAGGGGGGAGCTCTCCCCCTCGAACAGTCATAGGTGGTTCCACAGTACCTGGCTGGGTTTATTTCTTCTGGCTCATAAGTGTCATTTGCTTGCTCCGCTACTTACCCTCTGCCCCCACTCCCACCTAAACCCCTCCTTTCTAGTCACTGTCTCACTTAGCACCTCTGCAACCCCAGGCAGAAGTCCCCGCTCTTCGGATGCTCCCACCCTCTCCCCGGGCCTTTCCAGTCTCCGCTGAGATGGTGCTTCCTCTCCTCCCTCTTTGCCAGCCCACATTCAACCCCCCTGCGACCGCCCTAGCGTGGGTTCTAACGATTTCCCACGGAGATTCTTGTACTAAGGCTCTTTGAAGGGCTGTTTCTTCTCATCCGGCCATTCTCCTGCCACCAGGGTTTGAACACATCAAACAACACGTGCCCGTCCACGTCATTTCCCGGCCTTAAATCCTCCCATCGATGCCCCGCTCCCGGTCAAGCTCTGTGCTCTCAGGATCTAGACCGCCTGTTCTCCCTCCAGCTACTGTCCCCTCCCCCGCAGACGGTGCCACCCACATCTGCCCACCCCCCCGCTCCTCCAGGAAGACATCTCTCTTCCTCGTGTTCTGCACATGTTATTTCCCAAAGGCCAGTTCATTTGAAAACTCAGTGTGAGCTGTCTCCTCCCAGGGGCTTCCCAGGCCCCATAACCCAACCTGAGAGATGGCCCCTGGTGCTGGGTATCACCCTGTGTGCTTCAAACATGCCCACGAGGCCGGCCCGATGCCACCTAAGCGCTGTATGTCAGTCCAGCCCCGCCAGCTCCAGCAGGCTGTCTACACACTTGGTACGAAGCAATGCTGGCTAATTAAATGAATTCTCATTGCCAGCCAGTCAGTGCTGACTCACGGCAAGCCCCTGTGGGTTTCTGAGACTAACTGTTGACAGGCGTTCTCCCTTAGGCCGCTGTTGGATTCAAACTCCCGCCCATAGGGACCCCAACACAAGGATTCTACATGGATTCGAGGAAAGCAGAGTTGTAACGATGGCACAGTCCGGGCCTGCTTCACTCAGCTGTGCACAGGAGGGCCACGAGTCAGAACCAACTTGGTGATGTCAAGTAACAGGCACAGACAAGTCCACAAAGAGCCTGGGGGGCGCTGCTGGGAAGCATGGGGCTGCTACGGCTGACCCCAAGGTGGATGACGCAAATCCACCAGTCGCTCCCTGCTCCTCCGAAGAAAGATAAGGTGGCTACAGAGATGGACAACCTCAAACCTGACCTCTGTCTGCACAGATTGACAGCCTCCACCACCTGATATGGGGTCACGAGGAGTCGGACCCGAGTCAACAGCAGGAGATAGGAGGAGGGGACGCGGATGGGCTAGACCCAACAGGTGCTGTGAGGAGCGTCTCAGAAAAAGGTCAGAAGTTAAGTCTATCCAGGAGATCCACAGTCCCGGACAGGGGAAACCTTGTGCGTAGCAGCTCCACGTGACTCTCGTGCGGTCACCAGGAGTGAGCGTTACCTGCAGCTGGCTACACGGATTCGTGTGTGGTGAGGGGAACAGTAAGAACCCAGACCCCTCCTCGTGGACGGCCTTTTACCTCGATCGTCATATTTCATGTTCCCTTCTCGTGTCCCTGCTTTGACCTATCACGGGGCTTCCATTGAAAACAGACATAAAATGCTCTCTCTTAAAAAAAAAAAAAAGATTTTTTGAACCATATTTGATTTAACCAAAGGTTGTTACCCTTTGGGGCAGCCATCTATCTTCAGGCTACGGGGTGTGTGCAGAGTCGAATACACCATGGATGGCCAGATGGACTGACAGATGTAGAGGTGGCACTCAGAGCGTGGGACAGAGTGAGTAATAAGTCAGTTCAAGGGGAGGAGATGTCAGAGAAGGAGGCTACGGTTCCTGTTTAGTCTAAATTTTGATACCATCTAACCCGAGGAAGAACAAGTCCAGGCTGCACAATGTAAAGGCAGTTTTTGAACCTCCCTGTGGTGACCTCGGAGAAGACTGGACACTCTGCTCTGAGAAAACCCTACGGGGCAGTTTTCCTGGTCCTTTGGGTCCTGGAAGGAGCCCTCATGGCACAGAGGGCACCAGTTGGGCTAACTGCAAAATAAGCAGTTCAAAATCAGCAGCCACTCCTCGAGAGAAAGATGAGGCTTTCAACACCCATTGTAAATGAGGGGGAGTACAGACAAAGCCCATCTGTGGGTGACGCGACACCCCCTTTCAGAAGAGTTGCAGAGAGGAGAAGGGCCAGCCTGGATACAGTGTAGCAACAATGAAATATGCAATGTTCCTCTAGTTCTTAAATGTTTCCTCCCCACCCACTATCATGATCCCAATTCTATCTTACAAATCTGGCTAGACCAGGGGATGTACGCTGGTACGGATAAGAACCAGAAATATGGGAAATCCAGGACAGACGATCCCTTCAGGACCAGTGCTGAGAATGGCTAAACCAGGAGGGAGGGTGGAGGGACGGTGGAGTAGAAAGGAGGAATCTATTGAAGGAATCTACATTTAACCTCCTCCCTGGGGTACGGACAACAGGGAAGTGAGTGAAGGAAGACATCAGACAGTGTATGACAAAGCAATAATAATTTATAAATCATCAAGGGTTCATGAGGGAAGGGGGAGCAGGGAGGGAGGGGAAAAATGAGAAGGTAATACCAAGGGCTTAACTAGAAAGCAAATGTTTTGAGAATGATGAAGGCAACAAATGTACAGATGTGTTTGGCATACAATGGATGCATGCATGGAATGCGATAGCAGTTGTATGAGCCCCCATAAAATGATTTTTAAAAAGAGAGAGACGCACAGGAGCAGTTCTTACATGTTTTATGGAGTCACAGAAACCCCACGGACTTTTCGAATCTATCTGTAACTCGGAGTCAACTTGATGCCAGCGCCCTGCCAAGTTGATGTGAGATACAAGGGCACCCGGCCACCACACCTCTACCACTCAAGAGAGACTATCCGTGTTACCCTGTTCCAGAGGCTTCTCTGGAAATTCTTAAAGAAACGTATACATCCCATTACTCGCTCTTCCAAGAGGCGACCATACCCTTTATACCAAACACGACGTGAAATTCCAGTTTCACAAAAACCCTGAACCAAACTAGCAGCCACTGAATCACTTCTGACTGGTGGTTTTATTGAAGCACAAAGCAAGAGCTCAACTCTCTCCCCCTTGCCCAAAAGTTAGAGGCAGCATGTCATTCCGAATTATCTTTCACAGCACCATCCAGAAAGGAAAAAAAGTTCAACAAGGGATACAGTATTGGAGAAAATGTGCAAAAACGGACGGCGGTGATGACTGTGCAACTCTTCCGGATGTGAATGAGTGATTCAACGATATAATACGTAATTGATACATTAATAAAACTGTTGGTGGGGGGGGGGGGATCCACAAGGTAAAAAGGTATCTCCCTTTTTCTATGTCATTGCCACTGGGCCCCTCCCCTGCTTTCAGGGGGAGAAAAATCCCGTGAGTGTGGTGGGGAAGGACCTAGCAGGAAGGAGGCTCTGCTGGCAGACCTGCATTCAGGCAGCACCCGGACAGGCGGGGGTGGGAGTGGGGGTGTTCCTTGTCGTGATTGGTGTCACATACGGCATTCCAAACCTCCACGCACTCAACATGCCAGCAGCACCCCCACCCTACCACAAGGTGTGACGACCAAAAAAATGTCTCCGGGCAGGGCTCAATGTCCCCAGGGGGACAAGATCAGACCCAGCCGAGCATTGTGTTAAAGGACAAGGGCAGGTGTTGCTGCTGCTTTGCAGGGGGGGATTATCTATCAGAGGAAGCCAGCCTGCGATACATACAGCACGGGTTCGATCGGCACAGTAGTAGTGATCATTATTAATTATTAAAGTTATAGAGAGCATGAGAGAGAAAAGAAGAGACAGACACATTTCATGGTGACATGCCAACCTCAGCCCGTTAGATGGTCCATATGGAGAGAGGGCGAGGATTACGACCAAGCCTTATATACCCTTTGGAGCCATGTAAGACCCCTAATTACAGGTAAAGGCACACATCACAGGAAAGGGTTGTGCTATAGGTACACGTTATAGGAAGTGTGGGGTCCCCATGTGACAAGATGGGCGGACCTAGATTCCTGATGGCAGCCTAGTCTGGATGGCCCTTGGGCAGGAGACTTGCTAAAGCTTTCCAGGGGAGTGAGCCAGCGTCCTAACAGCAGGGGGTTGGACCAGTTTTTGGTGAGACACACAAAGGCCTGATATCTATAGCCTTTAAAGAAAATATCTAACTTCTGACTTCCACACCAAATGCTGGCAAACGGTTGCTAGTATTTGCTTAATATTTTGGAGTATATAAAATTGTGGAAAAGTTCTAATTTTACCAGTTATCTACTAACGAAGGAGACTCAAGGGTCATGGAGACTATAGATTTCTTAGGGCTGCAATCTCCCATGCAATCTGCCCATGGGGGGAGCAGGTAAGCCGTTGGGGAGACAGTTGAGTAGGGAGAGGTGCAGCAGGAGGAAGACAAGGCAGCACAGTTCAGGTGGGGGCAGTGAATTCCTGGGCAGTGTAACCGACACTCCAGCCCAGCTGATCACCGAAAGGTTGGGGGTTTGAGTCCAAGCAGAGGTGCTGCTGAAGAAAAGCCTGGTGATCTACTTTCCCCCCAATCAGTCCTTCCAAACCCCAGGGAGCAGAGTTCTACTGTGATGCGCAGAGAGGAGGGACAAGAGACAGGCTGAGGTGGGGTGGGGTGTTCCTCGAAGGCAGAAAAGGAAGGGAGATCTTGTTTAGGGAGTTCACCGAGGTCGAAATGTCCGCCCGGGATTCTACGAGGGAAAGAGTGCCCAGAGGAAAGTTATCCTCACGAGACTCAGAGTGGAGGAAGAAGAAGAGATGGCCACGACAATGCTTGCCTTGCTCCCTTGAGTTTTCTGACATTGACTTGCAAGCAAAGGGAGCATAATCTGCAGTTCCTTATTTCCAAGTCACTCACCACCCCTAACCCCTGTCCGAGTGAAACTTCAGGGCGTCCAGAAAGGCCAGCCACGCGGAGACTGGGGATCCCAGGCAGGATGGGCACAGTGCTGCCAATGATGGACTCAAACACGCATGAGGATGGCCCAGAGGGGCACCATGAGTCAGAACAAACCCCGTGGCACTTAACGATGACAACGACAGAGAGGAAGCCACTTCTTTCCTCAAGTGGCCTCTTGATCAGGAGGGATGACAGCTTATCAATTCTGTTCTTATTTATATCGTATACACCAGAGAGATGCTTGCTAGTTAAAACCTCGAACAGGCATGGAAAATTTTCAATAATCGGCTCAACTCTGGCAGGGAAAAAAAAAAAAGGCAGGGGATGGGGGTGGGTGGGAGGATAGCATGGAAATCAAAATGGGTAAAATGAAAGTGGCAAAAACCCTATACACTAAGGAATTTCAGCTTGATTTCTCACACCTTTTGGAGCTCTAGGTCTGACAGCCTTGAACCGTCAGTTTTCAAATGATTCCTGAAATTGCTAGACAGAACCAGTGCAAGCCAGGACTGCACTTTTCCTCTCAAGGAGACAACTCTTAGCGTCTCTGTAAATAACATTGGGGGATTACTCGGAGAGAGACTGACGGATGGGAAGACAACATGCAGGCAAGGAGACCACAGGTGGTGATGGAAAACAGAAAAGATGGGTCTGCAGGCCCAGTCCCCCCAGAGCAGAAATCAACAAACCACTCCCACGTGCTCAAACCCTTGGCCAAGAGAGGGTGTGATGACTTGTTCTGTATTATCCACTCAGTGTTGACAAATATTGAATATTCTGTGAACAGGCAAGAGGACACACTAACCAATCTGGGGTAGGGGTGGGGGTGGGGGGAATCCAAAAGATTCCTCAAAAGGATGGTGAGATTTCCTCTGAGGTCCATTGGACAGACTAGGAAAGACTGATCACTGGAAGAGGTCGTCAGAGAGAGTGAGTGAAATGAAGGACCGGTGAAGGCAAGGGAGGCCTTGGCCCAGAGGGATTGACAGTCACCAGAACAACACTCGAGACAGGGCAGGGCTGCTACCACCAACAGTGTAAGGTCCCTTACCAGGGAAGTTGGGATAGTGTGGATTTTTAAAAAGAGCATTGGCCTGACAACTGTGAACTATCTCTCAGGTTAACTACGCTCGGTGAATAGGGCCTGCCACCGCCTCGCTCAGCCTCAATGTTCACGTTGATCAAATGAACAGGAGAGCGGTGTCAACAAGTCCTTCCTTTCCAGTGTCCTTCACTCATCCCTTGACTTTACAAATATGGGCTGACCGGTCGCAGATGTCCCAGCAATATTCAGGAGAAACGGCAGGGAATGAAAAGGAAAAAATTAAAAACCCGGTCAGAGTTCATACTCTCTATCCTGAAATTCCATATAAATTGGTGTTTCTCAAACGATGGGCTGAGAAATCCATTTAGCTGTACTGATGAACATTTTTAAAAGAGGAAAGGAACAGACTACCATAGAAGGCCAGAGTCCATCACACATGGATTGGAAAGTTAAATTCTTATTTCAGCTATTCCTATTTACACACGCATACAATCTCACTGTCAGGGCTCAGGCAGAAAGACAATGTTTGGGAAACGTTGACACAACAAAAGTACAAGCATGCTTAATACATTTGAACGATGGATTGTCTTAAGATTCGTCAGAGCCCCCACCAACAAATGATTTTATAATTTTTTTAAAAAAACAATCTCACTACTGTGCCAATTCATCATGACTCTATAGGACCGGGTAGAACTGTCCCAGTTGGCTCCAGAGACTACAACTCGACAGGACTGTCTTTCACCCACGGAGTGGCTGGTGGTTTCGAACTGCTGACCTTGTGACTAACAGCCTAACAAGTAAACATTTGGGCTTCGTTCATGCTGCAGGCTACTCAGCTGAGACCTATGAAGTATGATGGCTGAAAAGAGCTTGAAGTTCCTGCTCAAGACGGCGCTTTGTTCCAGTCGTTGGACCTAGTCCTATCTTTCATTCAGCTGGTTTCTCAGAAACTGCTGCCCACACTTTAGTCATTGGCCCCAAGATGAAATTTTGGATAAATATCAAAGAATATGTATTTTAGGATCAAACTTTCAGAACAGGGCATCTTTAGCAGGACTTCTTATTCCAGATTAAAAAGACACAAGCACGGATTGAACTTTTCGATGTATCTGTAATAGATAGTTCCAAAAAGCCTCTATGAATCAATACAAAGCATGCACATACGTTCATTACATAAAGACACCTGACTTCAGGTTCAGTTACAGGTTTCTTATGTCCTGAGGGCTGCCCAGTACCGAGATCAGTAATCACTGTCCCAGATCTCCATTTTTATTTGAATATTTTAGAATTGCAGTGTTCTGACTTGGGGTAGTTTCTATTTGTTTAAAGTTCTCGTACCGTACTCCTTTTACTGAAACTATAGAATTGGAACTCAACAGATATGTGTATTATTGGGGGAGGCATTTTTTTCTCTAACTGCTAGGTATGTGTGTGTATACTTTTTTTTTTTTTAATCCCATGACTCCAAATCCCTTTAGCAGGGAGATGATCCTTCAAAATTTACCTAAGGCTTTCCCCAGCCCATAATTACCTGTTTTTCCCAGAAAGCATCTCACAGAGGCAATGGCGGGAACAGAGAGGAAAGGAAAGTTTGCACAGCTAAAGTCTGTCTGTCCGATCTTTCATAGCCTCTGGTCCCTTGAAAACCGGATTCCACTCCAACCCACAGAGCCCATGTGCTTCAAGGAGGCCTGGGAAAAGCCAGAGGGCTTTCAGTGGCTGGTTTTTGCCCAACAGATCACCAGGCCTTTCTTCCTGTCTACTTATACTTCATTATCACACTCCAAACCCCCCAAGTTCCTGCTCCTTAGGAGCAAGGATGGTGAGTCTCCGACTGACATACTTCGGACGTGTTTCAGGAGACACCAGTCCCTGGAGAAGGGCATCATGCTGGGGAAAGGGGCAGCCAAAAATGGTGGCAGCCCTCGAGGAGCGGTGGGTGGCCACAGGGGCTGCAGCCATGGGTAGGCTCAAGCACAGGAACCAACCGGCGGGCGGTGGAGAACAGGGTGGTGTTCGACTGGACGGCATCCAGCCGTCACAAGTTTCCCCTTCTGTTGGCGCAGGGCCAGGCCACAGGCTCTAGCTACTGGGCTGGACAGCACCCATTCACGGGCTGCCCACAGGGGAAGCTGCGGGCCCGCAGGGCGCGTGTCACTTGTTGTTGTCGTTGTTGCCCCTGCCCCCACCGCCGCCAGGTGCCCTGAAGCGGGTCCCACCTCCCAGTGGTTCTGACACAACCGAACTTAATAAGCGCTGCCCAGCCCTCCGCCATCCTCGCCACTGTCCCTGTCGTGAAGCGCATGGGCACAGCCACAGTGCCCATTCCTCGCCTGGAGGGCCTTCCCGGTTGCCAAACACTGCGGTCCTTCTTCAGACAGGGAAGGAGAGCACCAGAATGGGGGTCCTAGGACGAACCTGACTGCTCCACTAGCCCCCAACCCCTAAAGACCCGCTCTAGCTTCTAGAAAATACCTTCCCCTTTGTCCCTCCCTGAAAATCTAATTGGGCTCCACTGATGGCACCAACTCCAGCGGATGGTTAAGGGAAGGCTGCTTTAGCACACGCCCTGTTGTCAGCAAAGACACAACCCAAGACTCCCTACGCCTCCGTCGTCCGCCCTACCCTTCACTGCGTCTCTAATTTCCCCTGCACACACGGGGTGCCGGCACGAGGACTCGGAATCCACTTGGGAAAATGGAGACCTAGTCATTAATTTTTTTTTTTTAATTAGCGTTTGCTCAGAAAAACCTCCATGCTTTCTGGCACACTCCGAGGAGGCCATTGGAAGAGCCTCCCGTCTCCCCTGCAAAATGAAGGGAACCGGCCTGAAAGATCGAGCCTGAGACGGTGTCCAGCCTGTGCGGCCTTCTTCTCATAGGCGAAGATGCTCGTGGAACGGAGCGTCTGGCCATCAGCATTGGATCCTACTGGGGCTAGGCAAGAACAAACATTTCGAAAGGTACCAACAGCGTTCTAAGCTTTTTATTTAAGAAAATCTTTGTATTTCTCTATGCAGATCAAACCCTGAGACACATCCGTTAGCAGAACCCTGGATTTAATCCCTGTTTCAGAGGCTTAAGCCTCATTTTACCCGAAACAAAATCCGGGGCGTCTTCCAGAGTTACCTACACAACTGGAACCAAAGGTTTTCGCATTCCTCTTTGGTCATTGAGCAGTTCAGTGAGCTCAATGTGATGATCAACAGAGCCCCAACACTCTTGTAACTAGCAATAACTTTACACGGCAACATTCCCATTTGGATGCATGCCCCGTGTTTCCCAAAGTGGGTGGGATCACCCAGGTATAAGCTATGGGGCACGGGAAGGAGCCCAGGGCACTACAAAAGCAGACATTTCACTTTATCCTGAAGGAGGGGCTCTAACAAACAGAAGTTTTAATTGTCAGGGGAATGCAGTATCATTTTAGAGTTTAGTAGGCCAGACAATGTGGGAATCTAAGCTCTAAATCTTCCATGACACATCAACCTCTGGGATTTGAGTCTGTAACAGCTCAGTTAATTACATTCGACAAAGCAACTGCCACCCATCACACACAGATATGCCACCCCAACACAGGCACAAGTGAGCGTCAGTGCACACACACACACACACACACACACACACGGCACATAATATCTCTATTTTCACTTATTAAGCATTTCTAAGCACTAACTAGGTGTCCACCGCACAGACACGCCTATGTGAGATTTTATTACTCCTTAATTTGACAGAATGCGTAGTTACCACGTTTCTGCAGGGTAGGGGATCCGGGCAGAGATGAACTCCCACTAGGAGACAAGTAAAGATAGCTTTTGTTCACTCCGGCATCAAAATCAAATGGAGACTGGTAGTCTTCGTCCAAGTCCACGTCTCTACCATCCATTCCAGACAAAGGCAGAGAGCATGGCTCCCGACCCACCACCTGGTGCTTGTTATTCTTCAGTGAACTGCTGCTTGGGTCATGTTCCTGTGGAGGCAAGCCGGACGCCACGGCCTCTTTGCAGAAACCCCAGGCTTTAGAGACCCTGGCTTTCCAGCCCAGGTGAGACACAGCCGTTTGGGAGCTTCAGGCCTTCAGGACGAGCATGCGGAGCAGACCGGTTTCATCAGTAACTTATCCCCGGCAATCAAGGAGGGGCTTGATCCGCCTGCCACCTGCACTGACCCTGGGCCAGCACTGTACCACCTGGGCAAGGGAGAGCAGCTTCCTTCAGTAAACAGAGGAGTGTCCAGTGCCACAGTATCGCCCAATGGTCAAACACGCCAGGCAAACACCAACCCCAATGAGAAACTAGAATGCATTTATTTTTAAAGCCAGTCAGCTGATCAGTTACCCCAGGGCGGGCTTAATCTTCTAGGACAAGGAAGGATTATTATCAGTATAATCCACAAATGGCATCTCGGTGACACTTTGCCCCCCCCCCCACCCCCTCAGGTTTAAAATAGAATTCTGAAAGCCTGGCTTCCTGGTAATAGACAGTAGCTTTCTAAGCAAACCATGGAATAGACATAAAGCTATATGCCCAAGATTACCTTCGAGAAATGGCGCAAAACCTTCCGTCCGGACAGTCTCATGTTTCTCTTACGTTTCCTTTTTGAAAAGAGGTAAAAGGGCAAGACCTCCTATTGCTGAACTGAAGCCCAGGTCCACAGGGTCTGCCCTGTGAGCACGCTGCAGGGGGGAATGACAGGGTGCCCTTTGTAGGGAGTGCCCTTCCGCGGGCCCAGGCTGCAGTTAACCCATGCCCAGAGTCACTGACATCCCCTCCTTTGGCTGGAGTTCCTGAGTCGCTCTTTCTTAGGTCAAGGCACCCTTTGTTCCAGGGCTAGCACTTGCAGTTCACACGACGGTTGGTGCCACGAGGCTCGTCTAAGATTAACTGGTAAGCTAGTTGCCTTCGGGTTGATTTGCCCTCCCATGGAGACCTGTACGTGCCCCAAAAGACATGTCAGTTTCATGTAAATACTCTTTTAAGTTTTTAAAAATGTCATTAGGGACTCTAACCCAGTATTCTTTTTCTCCTAAAAGATAACAAAATCTGTATAACTGTAGTGTTAGGTGTTCCTTAGATACACATAGAAATAAAGGGCTTTTTAAATTATTACTATTTGAAAGAATGGATCATTTGAGCTCTTGAAATCCACACTGTCTCATCCATTCCTGGAGTAATAGACCATGGTTAGAGGACTCCTCTAAAGTGGCCAGATTTTAACATTGGTAAAGCAGAACACCACTGACGTGGGGGTGGGGGGGGGGCGGGGGGGGGGCGGGATTCCCTTCCCACACTCAGCACTCAACCACTAAAAACAGCTAGAAAAGCCACCTCTGGGTTGCTTTACTCATTCCTCCTCCTAGACTCCAGAGGCCTAAAGACACGGGTCTCAGTAGCTAATCAGTACTGACACCCTACAGGGCAAGCCCGGGTTTCCCTCCAATCTATCCCATCTCCACCCTCATGTCCTTAGACCCCACAGAATCCAGGGACGGAGCTGACTTCACCAAAAGTTCCGTCCAGACCCACTCTGAGACATAGGACAAGTGGCTTGGCGAAGACTTCCCAGGGAGGTAGAGAATGGAAGCGCTCCTGAGATTCTGGCCCTGTGTTGCCCTTTGGAAGTAGAACGGCACTTACCCCAGGGACTCATTTTTCACCCAAACAGTCATCAGGTGTTCAAGGGGAACAGTAACACTAAGGAGGAGCACACCTTAGAACTGTCTATCACTTAAGGTCTAAAGGGCAACATGGGCCCAAGGCCGAAGTTCAGAAGGGTTAGGAGAGAGGAAACGAGGGGAACAGGAAACCCGGGGAGGATACAGAAAAGTCGATGATGGGACTTTGAGGGGAGTGGAGCCTATGGAATACAGCAAACTGTGTCTGGATGGTGGGATGTAAAACAGATGAAACCTTCACCCCATTCACAATGTTAAAAGTTAAAAGAGAAATAAAAGCCAAAAAAGGCCTGGAGAGCTACTTCTGAAAAACCAACCACTGAGGACACTAAGGAGCCCAGTAATATGAAACCCAGGGGTGGCCCCAAGTCTGAGTCCATAGAGAGCAACTGGTTGTCTGGCATCCATGCTGCACCCCTAGCCTGAAACACTATCCTGTTTCCTTGCTAGTCCCACACAGTCGGTCCTACAAAATGGGCCCCTGAGCCTATCTCAGTTCAATTTCGAGAACATCTCAAGAATGCATTTGATGAATTGAACACTCATGACAAAAGACCTGAAAAGCTGTGGGAGGGCATTAAGAATATCATTTGGGGGGAGTGAGGGGAAAAAAAGAATATCATCACATAGGAAGCAAAATGAAAGAGACATGGAAGAGCTAAGGCACATGGAAGACATGAGGAGGTAAAGGAGAGGGACCGCCAACGGACCGCTCCAGGAGACAAAGTGTTATAATGAAATGTGCAGAGACCTAGATGGGTTAAACCGAGAAAGGAAGAACATGCTCAGCATATCTTCAACGGAGAAAACTGGAGGTAAAAAACTCAACCCGCCAGTCACACTATTGAAAGATTCTATGGAGGCGGAGCCCCGGTGGCGTAGTGATTGTGCGCGGGACTGCGGCCTACTGGGATGGACGTTCCATTCCAGCACCGGCTCTATGGGAGCAAAGACTGGGCCTTCTACTACCACCACCAGAGGGTAGTGATGGCAAAAAACAAAACAAAACAAAAACAAAAAAAGAAAGATTCTATTGGTAAAATACTGAATTATACAGGAAGCATTAAAAAAATGAAAACTTATCGTGATGGGAGTTGTATGAGCCCCCCAAAAAATGATTTTAAATTAAAAAAAGGAGGGGGAAAGAGGAACTTATATAAAGGGCTCAAGTAGACAATATTTGGAAATGAATATGGCAACATGTGTATAAATATGCTTTACACAAATGAACCAGTGGCGTAAGTGGTTAAGTGCATGACAGTTTGGCAGTTCAAATCCAGCGGCGGCTCTCAGGAGCAGTGCTGGGTAGCTCCCACGACCACCAGAGAGCAGTGATGCCCAAAGACAAAACAGAAACAAAACAAAGTATGTATGGGGTGTTATAAGAGCTATAAGAGCACTCAATAAAATCATTGAGGAAAAAAAGAAAACATCTTGATATTATTGAACTACTGAATTATATGATATGTATATTACTTGCCAATAAAACTGTTGGGGAAAAAATGGGAGGAATACAATACTCAGTATCGCTGTACCAAAAAGAACTAGTTGACATGCAACTATTTCAAGAAGTATCATATGATCAAGAAACAATGGGACTAAAGGAAAAGTGCAAGTTGCACTGAAGGCATTAGCCAAGAACAAGGCAAACAAAACTCCAAGAATTGAAAGAATACCTCACTACTCCATGCCAAGATTTAAGGAAGACAGCTACCTGGCCAACTGACTAGCAGAAATCCATCTTTGTACTCACTCCAAAGAAAGGTGACCCAATAAAATGTGCAAAATATAGAACCATATCATGTATATCACATGCAAGTAAAATATTGCTGAAGATCATCCAACAAAAGTTGCAGCAGAACATTAACAGGGAACTACCAGAAATTCAGTCCAGATTCAGAAGAAGATGTGAAACATGGGGTATCACTGCTGACATCAGGTGGATCTTGGCTGAAAGCAGAAAATACCAGAAGGACATTTACTTGTATTTTACTGACTATGCAAAAGCATCCGACTGTATGGATCATTGCAAACTATGAAGAATGGCAATTCCAGAACACTTCAATGTGCTCACACAGATCCACACATGGATCAGAGGCAGTTGTGGGTGAGCAGAAAAAGGAGATAGTGCCAGGCTTCCAGCAGAAGATGTATGTTAGGGTTGTATTTTCTCCCCGCTACTTATTCGATTTGTATGCTGAGTAAATAAGCCGAGAAGTTGGACTGTGTGAAGAACTCAGCATCAGATTTGGAGGAAGGCTTATTGAGCAACCGTGCCAATGGAAAGTGAGAGGACTTGAAGCATTTCCTGATGAAGATCGGGGATTACAGCTTTCAAGGTGGATTACAGCTTCAAATTCAATGTACACACAGCCAAAATCCTCACAAGTGGACCAATAGGTAACATCGTGATAAATGGAAAAAAGATTGAGGTTGTCAAGGATTTCTTCTTGTTTGGATCTGTAAGCAATGCTCATGGAAGCTGCGGCTAAGAAATCAAACAACACATTGCATTGGGTAAATCTGCTGCACAGGCCCCCTCTCAGGATTGAAAAGCAAGGCTGCTTCTTTGAGGAATAAGGAGTATTATATAATACAAGGCATGTATTGTATTTAATCACCTCATGTGCATGTGAAAGTCGGACACTGAAAAAGGAAGCCCAAAGGTGATCAGTGCATTAAATTATGGTGCTGGTAAAGAAATGGAAAGTAGCATGGAATGCCAAAAGAATAAACACATCTTGTTTGGGAAGAAGTACAGTCAGAATGCTCCTTAGAAACAAGGATGGTGAGACTTCATCTCACACCCTTATGGGCATGCTATCAGCAGAGTCTTCTCCCTAGAAAAGAACATCATGCTTGGTAGAGTAGGAAGGAAGTAAAGAAAGAAGGTCTTCAACCAGATGGACTGACACAGTGACTGCAACAATGGATTTAAACATAGGAATAATAAGGATGGTATACGACCAGGCAGGGCTTTGTTCTGTATACCATAGGGTTATTCTGAGTTGGAACCCACTCAAAAGGACCTAAAAACAATAGCAACAATATTCAGATAGAAAAGTTACTTCTCCTCAGAAGCCCTCCTAGTTTCTGGCCCCTCCTCCCTGAGTTTAGCTTCCAATAACAGCACCTACTGCACAATGTCCTTAAGTGCCTCGGGCTCTGCCTTTTCCCCCTGGGACAGACGCTCCCTTCTCTCCTGGAGGACAGACCTGGGACACTGGCTAACTCATACATGTGAGACAGACAATGGCTTAGGGAGACATTCAATGACCGATTGATACATTCAGAGAATTAGACTTTAAGTTATGCCTAGAATTTTCACTCTTTTCAGCTGAAGTACAGTCTCGGTCCTGTTTTATTACATCCTTTTTCCTTGAACCCAAGGGAGTTTCTCAACACCTCCAGTCAGCTCGCAGCAGAGACATCCCCACATGTGAGGCCATGAGAGCAGGGGCAACGGTGAGGACACCATGAGCTTCCTCAACACAAGTATCACATGCAACTGACTCAAGGGCACATGGACACAGTCTTCAGAACTGAAAAAGAAAGAAAAGTTATTTGGAAACAAAACCCGTTAAAGACCTTGGGTGGCCCATTTTCAGACTGACTGTGCACAACAAATAAATTTGAAACCACTGAAGAGCTTTGAAGTAGGCAGAAGCAGGCTAAACTGTTAGGTATGATGGTGAGGGAGGATGTCAACTAGACACTCCTGGGTAGGAGGAAAGTCAAATCTGACAGTCCAGTCACAGCCTGATGATACTTCCTTGATGTCATAAGAATCTCCACTCTTAGATTTGAGAGTAGGACAGAGACAATTTCGCTCTCTGCCCCTCACTTCCCTGCCTGCTGGAACTGAACCCTGCGAGTTTCCCCTGGATCCACACACCTCTGCACCCACCGCCTTGGTGGGGGGGGGGGCTGGTGGGGTTGGCAAGGTTCCTGCTTCACTCTGCTGTGTCACCAGCCTACAGGAGTCTGAAGAGGACCCTGGCTTGGACCCCTAGGCTTGAGCTAAACTTGGACTGGGTTGCCTTGAGGGCTTCTTTTGATACAGGATTACTTGATATCAAGCTCTATCTTATATAGGTGACACATATGAGTGTCACTGGATTTGCTTATCTAGACAACCTGGTCTAACATGTATGGTATAAAAATGACTCTGGAAATGGTGTTCAGGATACACCACTATAGGTAAAATGAGGCTAAAAAGGCAGGGAATCAAAAAGCGGCTCCCAGTACAGTCCGACAAAGAAGAGAAGCCTTTAGAGCAGTGACTCGCAACTTCCTTATGCTGCAACCCTTTAATACAGTTCCTCAGGTTGTGGTGACCCCCTCCCAAGTGATAAAATTATTTTCATTGCTACCCCATACCTATTATTTTGCTACTGTGATAAATCATAATGTAAATATCTGATATGCAGGATGTATCATAATGTAAATATCTGATATGCAGGATGTATTTTCATTGCTACAAACTGAGCATAATTAAAGCATAGTGATTGACCACAAAAAATATGTAATTATATATTGAGGAATACTTATTTCGAATTACAAATAAATGAAATTTTATCTTGAAGCACGGTATAGCATAGGTAATAGTCTTCATATAACAACAGTAAACTACATTACTCATTTTGTGACAGTATATGTAAAAAGTCAACTTCTTGACTTGGTTGAAAATCTGTTTTCTGAGGGTTTTAGGTGAACCTGTGAAAAGGCCATTCAAACCCAAAGGGGTCGCGACCCACAGGTTGAGAATTGCTGCTTTAGACCAAGGGCAACCATCTCAATTCCAAGTCTTAGCATTTCCCACTGTGAACTGACTACTTGGCATTTCCATGGCCATATTTCAAAATGAATAAGCAACCATTTCTACTCTACGACCTGGTTTATCCTTGATGCTCCCCTCACTTAAAGTCACCAACCTGAGAAACTTAGGTCTGCCATTGGACGACCTGTTTCTAAGTGCTCTCATAAGGAGATGCCACCAAGTGGACCACCCAACCAGCAGAACAAGTGTGTCTTTTCCATGCCATGGACCACTCCACTGCAGGCACTGGAACATTCTAGTTTTGCCGACGATCATGGGGGATGTCTATACAGGACCATCTTCCCATGGAGGAATTCTACATCAAATATTCTCACAGTTTCTAGTGGCAGCATCTGCAATAGTCACCTGGCCTAGGCTTGGGCTGTGCTTCAGAGCTGACCCAGGCAGACACCCTGAACTCACAAGGACCAACGAAGCAGAGACAGCTGACCCACCCAATGTCCACCAGAGGCCTCCCTGATAGCTACCCCAAGAGGAGGGAAGTGAGTCTTCCCTGGAAGATGAGCTGCTGGATGCTGGTTTGGAGGGTCCAGGCCTTCCCATTCCAACCTGCAAAAGAAGTGCCAATGCTGAGACTGTGGAAAGAGAGAGGGGAGGAGGGCAGACACCAGGCATGGAAGAGCATCATCTGAATCCCTTGATCCAGCTACCCCTGGGATTCCCAGCAACAACCAACCAAGACATTTTTGCTCAGCTTCACGGAGAGTTGAATGTAGATTCCATCCTTTGAACAAGTCAACAACAACCAGCTCACTGCCGTCGAGCCTACTCAGGCTCATACAGATCCTGTAAGACAGAGTATAACTGCCCCTGTGGATTATCGAGGGTGTAGCTCTTTACGGGAATAGAAAGCCTTTGTTGTTGTTTTTTTCTTATAAAGCAGCTGGTGCTTTCCGAGTGGTGACTGTGAGGATAACAGACCAACATGTAACCCACTACACTACCAGGGTTCCTCCTGTCACCAGACGAGTCCCCTAATACCTATTTTTTCCCCAACAACATCAGGGACTTCCAAAACATTCCTAGAATGAAAAGAGAGTGGAATTTTCCACAAACTTTTTGAAGCCCTCTAGTATTTCTCCAAACTATGAGATTGTTTCAGCCAAATTCGATTTTCCTGTTTTCTGAACCTGTTCTAAACTTTTCTTTGACAATTTCCTCTAACAACTTGCCTCTCTTGCCAACTTGCCAACCTACACTCTACTTAATATATGCATGGTATGCCTAAAAAAGTGCTCATTTTAGTGCCATTTAAAGAGTAAAAAGATAAATAATATATGCCTACAGAAGCGGATTACTTATCAATGTAAAATTTTAAAACTAAGACAGTACTCGGGGCTGAGCCCCGGTGGCGTAGTGGTTGTGCGCGGGACTGCGGCCCACTGGGACGGAGGTTCAATTCCAGCAGTGGGGCTGGGCCTCCTACTCTCACCACTGGAGAGCACTGATGTCCCCCCCCCCAAAAAAAAAAAAAGACAGTACTTATTAAAAGTGGATCACTTTAACTCAAAATAGTATATTTACATAATATAGAATAGTATGCAAACATTATAGTGCAGAACTGCATATATCTTACATGCAGTTATTAAACAAAGCCATTTACAAGAGAGGAATTGGAGAAAGAAGAGAGCCATCAGTCAAAAGAAAGAAAATAGAAATAGGTGTCACACAACCCAAGCAAAGGACTCACGTCCTGAAGGGCCAGCAGAGGGCAGCCCCGGATCAGCTCAGTGAGCCTGCAGGAGGCATGCGCTTCCAGAGCCCAGGGAAACAGGAAGGCGTGCAAATGAAAAACTGAAGTTGCCTAATAACACACGGCTCAAGTATCTCTGGGTAGATTCTCCCTAGAATTGGAAACACTTTACCGTTGACATGGTGTGAGTGTGTGTGTGTGTGTGTGTGTGTGTACAGTTCTCAATAAACTACTATCACAGCCAGAGTCAATTCCGAGGCATAGTGACCCAACAGTCAGAACAGAACTGCTTCTGGGAATTTTGGAGATGGTAGGCCTTTCTGGGAGCCCAAAGGCTCATCTTTCTCCCACAGAGTGACTAGGGGATTTGAACTCTGGGACCCTGCACTTAGCGGACCCTCACCCAATATGCTAATGCCACAAGGGCTACACACATGCGCACGTGCACGCACACACACACACATACTTGTCATGTCAATATTTTTACATGCATAAGTCACTGTTAGCTACATTCATCATACTGTGTAACCATCACATTTTCTATTTCCAAATTAGTCTCTCACCAATGATATTTACTTATTGCCGGAATCTTTACTATGGCTGGCAGCACATCGGATTCTTCAGTAAGAGAGAGCCTCTCTCCTCAGACTTGTTTCCTATTTATAATTCATAAGAATGTGTGGATTCTCAATCTTTGAAACTATGTGACAAATTTATTTATTTACATATATTTATACATCTCTCAATGCCATATTAGTAAATATTAATTATTGTGTACTAGGCATACTGCATTTTAATATCAATTTAATAGTTCCTGCCAGTCATACATTGCCTATATTCAATACGTAAATGTGTTCAATATTATACATAGAAAGTACCGTGGACTGCCAAAAGAGCTAACACATCTACCTTGGAAGAATGGCAACCAGGATGCTTTTTGGAGACTTCACGTGAGGTGCTTTGGACGTGTCGCAGGAGAGAGCAGACCCTGGACAGGGATATCGCGCGTGGTGAAGCGGAAGCCAGCGGATGGAGGAGGCCCCTGGAGGAGGTGGCGCGGCCATGGGACCCAGCCCGGGAGCAGCAGGAGGGTGGTGCGGGCCTGGGCAGTGTTGCTTTCCAGTCACTATGAGCTTGAACTGACTCCGAACACCTGGCAAAAACCGCATGGGGGTGCACCGAGTCCATCCACATGTGACGATAAATCAATATAGCTCAACATTACCATGTATCTACCGCAGGGGTCCTCAAACTTTATAAACAGGGGGCCAGGTCACTGTCCCTCAGACCGCGGGAGGGCCCGATTATGTTTTAAAAAAAACAAGTATGAACAAATTCACTGCGGGGCCCAGGATGAGTCGGCTGCTAAGCAGGACTGAAACGGTGGCAAAAACACCCGACGGGCCGGATAAGTGTCCTCGGTGGGCCACATGCGGCCCACGGGCCATCGTTTGAGGGTGCCTGCTACAAAGACACACCCACCCGACAGTTAAACACATATACAAGGAATTGTCCCCTGAGCCCCACTGCCCTCCGGTTGATTTCCACTCATGGCAACCTGTGGACCGAGAGGCAGCAGAAAGGGTTCCAAGACTGTCGAGGGTGTTTTCCGAAGCAAAGTGCCTCATCCTTCTAGGGGGCAGCTGGAGGCTTCTTCACCTCTGACCTCCCACAGCTTAACTCACTGTGTCACCAAGGACCCGTGCTTCCGGACTTTCTAAGCACTGACTATTTTTGAAATAAGGATTTCACAGAGTTGGCAGCCAACGGGCTCTGTTTGTTTGTTTACTTTTGTTTCCCCGCTGCCCTAACAGTTCACAAAGCGAACACATTCAGCCACGAGACTAAAGTGCCTATATCGCCAGGGACGCACCTGCCTGGCCTTCTCAATAGGATAACTGCCCCGGCTCTGCAGGAACAATCACAACACGCTGCTCTGGGAATAATGGCTCACTAACAAGCAAAGACAGCGGGGCCATTGTGCCCAACAGGATTAACCATGTATGGGAGAGCTCGCTCAGGGGTCTCCGTGGCAAGGTTACAGGGAGACGAAGAGGTTCCATCCAAGCTAAATGTTTCCAATTTGCTGACTGGCTGTAAAGGGAGCCCTGTGGGGGCGCATAAACACGACGACTGTCAGAACCCCGAGAGAAGCCAAGGAGCTGGCAGGCCCAATTTTAATTTGGAAAAACTTCCATTCTGCTTACCCAGCTATTTTCGGCAACCAGAGGCACAGACGAAATCCTTTCCCGTCAGGGAATGGGAGTGTCTGGGGAACTGTAGGCACTTGTTTAGAATTAATATGTGGCCATCATGCCAGCTGAAGCATACCAAACATACTCAGAATACTCCACCGGCAAGCCGCACATGCTGGCGGCTGAGCTCCCTTTAAACCGACAACAAGTTAATTAGGTGTCTCCCCCCTGGGTCGATCCCTGACAAAATATCTGTACAGATAATGGTAATTTCCCCCTCCACATTTGATTAAAAAATAGTCTCACTTACAAATCTATAGCATCTCTCTCTGAGGCAGCTGTTCTGGTTAAGAAATGCCACTTCTCATTCCAAAGTCGACCTCTTTTTTCATGACAGCAGTAGGATCCCGACATTCCAAGTACCCTTGAGGAGGGGCTTGCTGGCTACCTTGAAGGCAAATCAATAGCTGGCAGGCTGCGGGGATTGCCTTTCCGTCTTTTGGCACAAGACTAAAGACATTACATTTTTTGAAATATCTGACTATAACAAGACCAGTATTTATTATTGCAAAGGCTCCTTATTGACTTTTTGTAAGAGTTTTCTAAAACCGTGTGGTCAAAACAGCATGTAACTGTTACTACAGCAGAAAACTCTCTTGGCGTTAAGAAAAACCAAACAAAAAACCTACGGTCGGGCTGAGCCCCGGTGGCGTAAGTGGTTGAGTGCAGGACTGCGGCCCGTGGGCTTGGCAGTTCAAATCCAGCGGCGGCTCTCAGGAGCAACACTGGGTAGCTCCCACGACCACCAGAGGCAGTGATGCCCACCCCCCCTCCACCCCCCGCCAAAAATCAAAACAAACCTAGGGTCATCAAGTTTGGATGGGAAGAAAGCATGAGATGGAAAGCGTGCTTCTCTGAAAAATACCAGAACTATAAAACTAGGCCATTACTGTCCTATTGTTCCTGAAAGATCAAAACAACCAAGTCTGTGGATGATTGAATCGACTGACTGTGATGGCTGACCCACTGTACGCTCAGCCACACGCTGCATTTTCCAGGTTCCTTGACAGTTAGATGTGACCATGTGACTACATTCTAACCACATAAGTTTACGAACAAGATTACTCCCAACAGAGGCTTTGAATTTGAGGGGTCGTTGGGCAGGGTGCACGCAATTCTTCTTCTCCCACATTTTAGCGGGAGTCTTAAAAAACCCATCTGACATCCCCTCACAGAGAGGTCACAGGGAAGGAGTGAGTCAACCAGGGCGCAGTAAAGCATCAGTGAGGCACACAATGTTCCTCTGGTTCTTGGAGGCGTCCACACCCCCCACTATCATGACCCCAGCCCTGCCTGCCACTGGGGTTCACCCAGAGCATGTGCACAGGTACAGATAAGCAAGAAGAGCTCATGACACATGGAACCCAAGAACAGGAATGGGCATGGCGATACCAAGAGGGTGCGGAGAGGTGGGGAGGAAGGGGGAAATGATCACCATGATCGACCCATAACCACACGCACGCACACCCTTCCAGGGGGGGACAAACGACAGAAACCATGGGGAAAGGGAGAGAGAAAAGAATAATCATTTGTCATTTATCAAGGGGTCACCGTGGGTGAATGCGGAGAAGAGGAGTCAATACCGGGACACAACAGAAAGTAAATATCTAGAAAATAATGATGGCGACATATGCACAAATATGCTTGATACACTTCATGCCTGGATTATTATAGGAATTATAAGATAAACGATCTTTCACTAAATAAAAATTAAAACTCCATCTGCAGCAAATGATGGTGACTGGGAAGAATTTGTTGCCAGTAGGGCCTGGTTCACGAAGCCCTGGGTGCATCTTGGTTATGCATTGGGCTGCCAACCTTTAGGTCTGCAGGTAGAAACCACTAGCCTCTCCCCAGAGAAAGACGGCTTTCTGTTCCCCCAAAGAGCGACCCTTGCAGAAACTCACAGGGCACTTCTACCTGTTAGGAGTCAGCAACAACTTGAAAGCAGTTGGCTGGGTTTGGTTCATTGTTTCCAAGTGAGGGCAAATCTATATTCCTCTAATTGTCTAATGAGTGTTGTCCCCAAGTCAGATGCTTGCAACAAGAGAACGATAATGTACATGTAGCATGAGGGGGACAATGGTTTTTTGTTAATAACCGAAGATGCTGAAGCTACTTGTCACTCCGGTAAAATTTAGCTTCAACTAACAGACTTTCTGCCAGATTTCATAAGTGTTTCTTGTAAAATTATCAGATATAAAAAATAAAATGATTGTACAAGGATACTTCAAAACGTCCATGGGAAAATTAATTTTCTACAGAAGGTTTCCACTAACTCTTTGAAGACCCCGGTATGATCCCAACAATGAGGTAGTTAGCCATTTACACTTTATTCTCCACTCTCACCAAAGTGACTGTTCCAAATCAATTTTAACTCATCAGAGCTATAAATAGTGTACAACGAGCCCCCCACATGTTTCCAGCGCAGGAAATGTCCATGAAATCCGACAGCCACACCTTTCTCACAAGGAACAGCTGATGGGCTTACGTCACCAGCATTTTCGTGCCACTAGGTCTTTAAAAATTACCACCGGGTCGGCCAAAATGAGAGGATCCAAAAGGAGCAATGAGGAATGTGTGGATACTTGTTTCTATACTGTCAGACCTTAGAGTCCACACTGATAAAAAATTGGAAGCATCTAGCAGCAGGAAGTCACAGTAAGAGGCACTATCCCCCCTTCCATCCCAACTCCCACCCCACCATCAGAAGAATGCTACCCCAGCTCTGAGAGTGGGGTAGGTCTGATCAGAGCACACAGGAGAAAACAATGTGGGGAGGAGAGAGAATGGAACACCAATCCCCGAGGATGATATTACTGCTCAGGGCAGCCAATGCACACAGAACCATAGGGCTGGCCCCATCACAAGACATAGACACGGCTTCCCTAAGTGACCCATAGTGGCATGGGGGAAGACACAGTATGGGAATTGTTCTGGATCTGACCCCATCACACTTGGGTGAAACACTAAGGGCGTGCAACAGAGCAGCAAGGGGAGCAAAGCAATGAAGTCCCCAGGGAACACCAAAAATAGACTTTGGAGCCAGGGCATGGCACCTCATCAGACGTGACCAGAAAACACTCCTAAAGGTCAACAAACAGACCTGGAACTGTTTTATAGGCTTTCTTTTTGGATTGTTGGGGGTTTTTTTTGTTGCTGTTTGATTTTGTTGTTTTGTTTTACTCTGTCTTGATTTTGTGCTTCTTATTGTTTTTGCATGTCTATCTAAGAGAGGAGGGATACGCAATCTGGAGGAGAAAACAATGGGAACAATGATCCCTGGAGGAAACGGGAGAGGGGGAAGTAGAGGAAAGAAACAGGGTGTTAACAAACCCAGGGACAAGGGACAACAAGTGATCTAAAATCGATGGTAAGGAGGGTGAAGGATGCTTGACATTAATTAAACAAGAGAATGTAGCTGAAAGAATTACTGAAACCTGAATGAAAGTTGAACATAATAGTGGAACAAGAGGGAAGTAAAAGGAAATGGAGGAAAGAACTAGAAGGCAAAGAACCTGTATAGAGGTCTAAATACAGGCATGTACATATGTAAATATATTTATATATAATAGTGGGGAAATAGATATATGTATTTATTATTTATATGTTAGGTATTTATATATTAAGGTAGCAGATGGACATTGGACCGCCATTCATGTACTCACTCAACACAAGAACACTTTGTTCTAATGACCTGGCATTTCATGATGCTCACCTTCTTGACACAATTGCTGAAGACAAAGTAGGTACATAAGCAAATGTGGTGAAGAAAGCTGATGGTGTCTGGCTATCAAAAGTATAGAGTCTAGGGTCTTAAAGGCTTAAAGATAAATAAGCAGCCATCTAGCTGAGAAGCAACAAAGTCCACATGGTTGAAACACACCAGTCTGTGTGATCATGAGGTGTCAATGGGATCAGGTATTTGGCAACAAAGACCCAGAACAAAAAATCATATCAATGTGAATGAGGGAGAGCAGATAAACCCCTCAAGATCAATATAAGAGTAGAAATATCAGGATAGTAAGGGTAAAGTGGGGCAGAAAGGGGGAACTGATCACAATCACCTACATATAACCCCTTCTGAGGGTGACGAACAACAGAAAAGTGGTTAAAACAGTGGTCTGTGGAAGACATTAAAAAAAAAGATAAATTATCAAGGGTGAGGGAGGGGAGAGAAAAATGAGGAGCTGATACCAAAGGCTCAAGTAGAAGGAAAATGTTTTGAAAATGATGATGGCAACAAATATACAAATGTGCTTGAAACAATGGATGGATTGTGATAAGACTGTATGTGCCCCCAATAGAATGTTAAAAAAAAAAGAATGAAAAGAAAATGATGATGACAACATATGTGCAAATATGGATGGATATGTGGGTTGTGATAAGAGCTGTATGAGCTCCCATTAAAATGATTTTAAAAAAGGAAAACAGAGAGTTATCATGGCACCCTATGTACAAATGTGCTTGGCACTATGGATGGATGGAATTCTTAAAAAAAGAAAAGAGGAACAATTGTTAGCACACAGACATTGTGGACCAAGCGAGTATACCCACAGGACAAAAATATCTTTCACCTACTCTGCTGCTCTGCCTAGGAAAAGACACACAGACCACTGAACCGCATCTGTTTGGGTGACTGCTGAGGCTTCACAAAGCATCGGCCACAGAAACATTCAAATTTTGAGAGACAGAGGATCCCCACAGAAAGCAAGCTTATGCAGTTTCCTCTGAAGGCCCAATGTTCCCATAAAAGAAATGATGAACTTCTTATCAAGTTCCATTATTAATGCAAGGTGGACAATCACCAGAGCAGCTTTAATTAAATTCTTCCCATGGATTAAAAAAGAGAGCAGTGTTTGCATACTTGTTTTCAAGCTGACTGTGTGACAAGTGTATTCATCACAGAACCCTCGACCTTAGATACATGTAGTCTCACAAAACTGACAAGTAATCTAACATCTTTTTAAAGCCCAACAGCAATATGTGCTCCCCTTCTCTTCCCCCAATCATCTGCAAGAGAGAAGCAGTATACTAGTAGTTAGATTCTGTGTCAACTTGAATTTTCAAGAAAGTCTAGGAATAGAGTCCAACCTCTCAATCAGAATGTAGCCTGATGACGCCTCCTGAGAGGTGTGGATTTTTATAAAAGAAGGTGATGGTAGGGACCCTTCTCTCTCTTGCCCCTCCCTTTACTCGCTGAGACTATGTCTGCCAACATGGGCGTCCCATGTGGGTCACCGACTTAGGAGCCAACCTGGGTGCTGTTGGAACCTTGCCATGTTTCCACGGAACTTGGAACGGCGCACCTCTCTACCCATTGGCCTGTGATCTCCCTGCACCTGCTTCAACTTCACCATGGCTTTCTGCTACCTGGGTCTGAAGAGGGCTCTGGTTTTCACCAGACCCAAGGATTTGAGTTAAGAGGCTAGGGATGCCTTCTTGATACAAAATTACTTCTTATGTACTGAAAGTTGTAGTAGCTGTAAGAGCCCCCAATAAAAAAATTTTTTAATTACTTCTTAATGTAACATTCTTTCTTATGCACATACGATCGTCAGTGCTTTTGTTTCTCTAGACAACCCATCCTAACACAGACATCATGTTCAAAGCCTGCGCTTGATCCTTAATTTCTTTAGTGGCCATGCTTCCCTGTGAAAACTGCCTACCACGATAGCAAACCCATCACTGCCTGCTGCTTCCATGAATCATGCGTGGCAATCCTCATCAGTGTGCCTGCCAGTCCCGGGGCTTCAAAGGGGCAGGCCTGGCAGCCGCATCTCCTCTCAAAATGAAATTTAAAACATTTACCCAACATGCGGATCAAAACGGAGAGAGCAGTTCTAAATTTAGATTCTCCTGAAGAGGATTTGATTTAGGAAGATAATCCTCTGGAGAAATTTGGCCTCTGGTTTTGAAAACTGGAAATCAAAAGGCACCAACTGCAAAGAAGCACAACGACACAGAACCAGGCTCTGAAAAACAAGACCTATCTTTGCAGAAAGGTCGCTCGCGGAAATGGGCGGGTCCAACACCTGGGATTTTTCTCCGCCACGTTTTCTTTCTTAAAAACAAAAAAAGAGGCAAATGCTATTCACATGGAGTTCCCTCTATAACTTTTACTCTACTGCTTAAAAACAAAGGAAGGAAAATAAGAAGACAACAGGACACTTTCAATACGAGGAACCACCACTCCCTAAATGCTCTTCACCTCCCAGAAGAATCTTTGGTTGCTCTCAAGCTGGTCCTAACTCACGGAGTCCCCATAAATTGGGGGCCCTGGAGATTTTTGCTAAATAAACTTGAATATATCTCAGTGAGATATTCTATGTAAGACAAGGATAACTCTGGGCTGTTATTTCAAAGATGGCTCAGACAATGGCTTCTTAAAAGTGAATGAGTCAGCTCCTTTCAGCCACCTAAGCAGCTAAATGCTTATTAAGTCAGCGCTGAGCCCAGTACTGTCCTGTTATAGTGATATATTTCATTATTAAACATCTTGACAGTCTGTCAACAACATACTACAAAGGGAGGAGAGGAAGAAATGATTAGCAAGTAATCTCAATAAAGGACTAAATTATGCAACTAACTGAATGTGGGTATGAGTGTGTGTGTGTGTGTGTGTGTGTGTGTGTGTGTGTGTGTGTGAATGCTGACTACTGAGGACTCTACAAGGTTGGGAATGAAAAAGGAGAGCTCAAAATTTCACACACAAAAATTGCAGGGTGTATTAGTTATCTAAGGCTATGTGACAACTTACCTGAAAACATAGTAGCTTAAGAAAACAAGCCTTCATTATGTCTATCTCATTATGACTTTGGAAATCATCGCACATGTCTCAGTCCACAGGCAAGTGAACCACCCAGAGTGACTGTTGAAAATGAAGATGACGGTTCTTCTATTTCAAAAGCTGATTCAGGAAAACCAAAAACAATTGGCTCTAACACTAATGAAATGCCAACGATGTGACAAGGTGTTAAATCACTTGAATTAACACATTCTAAAGAAGAAGTAACTAAGGAACAGAAAAGTTAACTAATTTGCTCAGGATCACAAAACTAAAGGCACATCCAGTATTTGAACCCAGACAATCTTGAGTCTGTACTTCCAACAATTATGCTGCTTTGCCTGGTCACGGTATATATTATATCCTCTTTACACATTTTGAACAGAGACCACAGAAGAAAAAGAACTCTCACATTAGAGGCCACTGATTTTCCACAACTTGCCTAGATAATTCAAGGAAAACAACATAACCTTGTTATCAGGTAGTACTAAGACAAGTGGATCTCCACATGAAAAAGATCTAAACCCCTAGCTTGGGTGTGTACACACACACACACACACACACACACACACACACACCAAACTCACTGCCATCAATCAATATAGCCTCATAACAATCCTATCTGACAAGGCAGAGCGCCTGTGAGTTTTTGAGATTGGAACTCAAAACTCAAAACTTTATGGGAGTCAAAAGCCCTGGCTTTCTTCCAAGGTGTGCCTAGTGGGTTTTAACTGCTGACCAGGTGGTTAGCAGCCCAATGTATAATCCACTATGCCACCAGGACTTCTTAGCTTGCCCCACATACTTGCAATCAAGGACCTAAATGCGAGAACTAAAACTATAAAACTCTTAGAAGAAAGCATAAGACTAAAAGTATATGACAGTGAATCCATAATATTCCTTAGAAGTGAGGATGGCAACTTGCTAATTTGGGTAGATCATAGCCAGAAAGACCAATAGCCAGAGAGGCCCCCACATTTGGGAAGGAAGGTCAGTGAAGATGAGGACAGCCCTCAATCCAATGGACTGGCCCACAAGGTACATAACAGCTGGCTCAAACTATCATGAACTATCATGAAGATGATTCAGGACCAGGTAATGATTCATTTGGTTGCCCAGAAAGTCAGTCACTACAAGCAACAGAGACTAATCATGGCACCAAAAGTATAAGCAATGGCAGTAAGAGAGAGAACAGGCACCATCAGACTTCCTAGCACTCGTGCTTCAGAACACCATCAAGGGTATGAAATGATAACCCACAGAAGTGAAAGAAATATTTGAAAATCCACATTTCTGATAAAGGATTCGTATTGAGAATATACAGTTCTTACAACTCAATAATGAAAAGGCAACTCAATTCAAAAATGAGGGAAAATCTGGTCAAACATTTCTCTAAAGGAGATAAACAAATGATCGATAGTCACAAAAATATATGTTCTTCATCATTCGTCAACAAGGAAGTGCAAGCTTAACCCTGAGTGTGATGGCACTTCATGTCCGCTAACATAGCTATAAGCAGATAATAAACAAGCTTTGGGAGGATATGTGCAAACTAGAATCTGTACAGTGCTGATAGGAATGCAAACACTATGCACTCATTTAGGAAGACAGTCTGGCATTTCAAAAGAGGAGATAAACACAGACCTAGCAATTCCACTCCTAGGCATATACCCCAAAGGAGTGAAAACGTGTATACAGAATGTACACGGGTATTCAAAACAGTCAGATCATGAAAATAGCCCAAGTGCCCATTACCTGAGGAATGGACAAATAAAATGTGATCTGTCTACATGGACAATAAAGAACTGAAATTATTAGTCCATGGATGAATCTTGACAACATGATAAGTGAAAGAAGGCCATCACAAAACAGTACATGCTTTAAGGTTCATAAATGATACAGCCAGAATAAGTACATCTATTGAAAAAGAAAAATAATTAGCATTTGCCTAGGTTAGGAATGGGAGTTCTTAGAGGAAAATGAGCACTGATAGAGAAGGGCTACAGAATAGCTCTTTGAGGTGATAAAAAGGATTCTAAAGTGAATTACAGCTAAGGTTTCACAAAGATATGACTATATTAAATATCATTAAATTACACACAATATTGGGTGACTTAAATGGAATGGGACTTGTAGTCCAATAAAGCTACTATTTTAAAAAGCAAGATAGGGCTGAGCCCCGGTGGCGTAAGTGGTTGAGTGCAGGAGTGCAGCCTGCGGGCTTGGCGGTTCAAATCCAGCGGCGGCTCTCAGGAGCAGTGCTGGGTAGCTCCCATGACCACCAGAGGGCAGTGATGCCCCCCCAAAAAAGGCAAGATAAAGGGATTATGCATTGTATAGTCCTACTAATATAAAGTTGTAGCCATGAGTGTAAGTATAAATGTGCTATAGGATATGCATACCATTTTTTCTGGAAAAAAGACAAATTAATATAAGGGAGACTACAGTGTAGAAGTTTGATTTTCATGAAATATTTTGATATTTACTTTTAAATTCCCTACACTGTGTAAAAAAGAAGAAACAAAGACTTATGTTTTTTTTTTAAGTTTAAAGCTTTGCTAATTAATTAAAACTACACAGAACTGGTAGAAGAATTGATGAATATATCAAGGAAACCAACTAAAGTCAAGAAGACCTGGGAATAAGCGATAATTTATTATGTAAAAAGATTTATAATTTATAACAGCAGATAAGAGAAGAGTCATCCCAGGTAGATGAAAAAGGTTAATTATAAAAATTAGAAAACATATGCAATAAAAATTGAGAAAAAATGTACAAGGTTTTTTTTATACCCTAAGTATTGTCATCTTTGTAAGAATCAACACCCCCACATTACTAAAAGATTGATAGAGTTGCCTACAAACAAATGGCATGACACAAGGAGGCATAGATGAAAGCCAAATGATACACAGTAATAACAGAGATAAGTTTAATAATCTTACCTTAGTCAAACCCAAACCAAACTCACTGCCATCAAGTCAGTGCTGATTCACTGTGACCGCCTCTGGATTTTCTGAGATTGTACCTGTTTATGTGAGTGGAAAGTCCAGTCTTTCTCCCTCGGAGCTGTTGGCAATTTTTAACTAGCAGCCATGCAGATCACAACCACTGGGTAACCACTACCCTGCCAGTTCTCTCTCTTGGTACCATGTGCATAATAATAATTCAGAAGAGGAGATGTTAAAAAACAATATTGGAATTAAACATAGTCATTAAAATAAAAGACTAGATGAAGCAAAATTCAGGTTGATTCTATAAAAAGTTGTTCATGGGACTGAAATACAATATTCTATAGGCATGACGTGCAGATGTAATTCTAAAAATGTGCTTGATGGTAACAAACATACAAATGTGCTTGACAAAATGGATGTATGTATGGATTGTGATAAGAGTTGCTCGAGCCCCCCCAAAAGGATGTAAAAACTGACACAATGTAGATATGTATATATTATGATTAGAGCTGTATGAGCCCCCAATAAAATTTTTATTTAATTCAGAACCACAAAAATGGGAGGGACTTATACCAGGGGCTTAAGTAGAAAATGTTTTAGAAATGATGATGGCAACATTATGTACAAGTATGCTAGATACAACTGATGTTTGTTACAACTGCTACAAAAGCCCCCAATAAAGTCATTTATTTTTAAATTGGTTTGTATTTTTATCAGAACTATCATCTGATCCCACTCCATGATGACGTATAAAACAAAATGTTTCTTAAAATTATTTCAGCTGAAAAAAAATCGATGTCAAATAATTCATGTAAAGTAGTTCTCTCACCACCCCATTTCCAGGTCTCACAATATAGAATACTCATATACTGTTTAAAACAACAAGAAGAGCACCAAAATAAAAATATTCAAATTGATTCCTGCTACTTTTTCCTCTGTTTCTTCCCATACCCCTATGAATATGGGCCTGAGGGGCATAAAAAGTTAAGCGCTTGATTCCTCTCTGAAAGGTTTGCAGTTCAAAGACACACTCGCAAGGCAGGCTGAGTGATCCACTTCAGAATGGTCCTAGTTTTGCAAATCCCATGGAACGGGTCTGCGCTACATTCATGCGGTCACAAGAGTCAGAGTCAAACTGACAGCAACAAGCCACAGCAAGGGACAAGTACAAGCTCGCTACAAAAAACTAAAGTCAATACCACTTTCCACTAGGAACTAATCATCCATTTAAATGTAGGGGTTATTTAGAGTAAACACAGCCAAATGTTCACTCTTTCATGGATCCACAGAAAGGCCAGAATCCCCAAGGAATCCGGAAAGGACAAGACTCTTCGCATCTTCTCAAAAAGATCACAGCCCCATTAACTCAAAAACCCACTGCCAGCCCGTTGATTCCCACACTAAAGACACGGCAGAACTGCCCCTTTGGGTTTCCCGGAGCAGAATGTTTCATCTTCTCCCGCAGGGCACCCCATTGCCAGTCCTGTGCTTAGCAGTTCCACGACATCCTTTCCTCAGACTGAGGATTGTTGACTTGAACTTTTTATAACAAGTTCTCCAAATAACCTTATGTTTACTCTGAGTTACTGCAAGGACGGATCCTCATGAATACCGTACATCGAAAGTGACAAATGCATCATATACAAAGTAGTCAAGCCTACAGTGATCATGATAATTCATGCTCAAAACCCAAGTGCAGAATGGAGAAAAAAAATCTATAACTGGCTGGCACATTTCTTTCAAGGAGTCTCACCTTACACAACATTCTCGGCACAAATGCCTGGAGTTGTTTCCAAAATAAACTGCACCAGGTTAGGGGAAAAGGCTTGATTCTTCCATCCCCAAATTTCAAGTTGGGATGACTTTGAGACATTACCCTAAGCCAGTCCATAGTGATCCCTGTACCACACCCCTGCAACCCATTATCAACTAAATTGGAATGTGTTAAGCCTTCAAGTTCTTGTAAGCTAATTTGTGTTCCAGCCTGCCCAAACAGTTATGATATGTCATAAAACAGCTCAAGCTCAATGGGGGACAGGTTGAGACTAAGCACCCGGGACCTGAGCTAGCTTCAAGAAGGAGCAACATTCCTACAGGGATCGTGGAAGGGAGGACCCAGCGGCAGCCCCTGCGTGGTGATCTCTTCCCTGCCAAAGTCTAGAAACAGACTGGGTCCTGGAAGACAAGTTGCCTGCAAACCTGATTACCATATTCCTTCCCACCCAGTCCCTCGAGTGGCAAGCCCCTCCCAAGTTTTTTGTTTCAATTTCCTGCCTTGAAATAATTACCCTATGAGACTGTATAAGAAGAACTCTTCCCCAAAATCTCTAGATGGAGACATAGGTAGGTTGCCTGAGGGCCTCCTTACCAGACAGAAATCAGCTTTCCTACTTGGAGAGCCTCATTTCATGGGAGAAAGGATCTTCGCTTTGAGGTCCGATTGGCAACAGCTTGGCTGGCAGCCAGGAGGCCCTGTGGGGTCCTGCAGACACCCCGGTATTGGATGTGAGGCCCATGAGAGGAACAGGAGGAACGTGGACCCACCTGGGGAGTGGGTGCGCGGAGAGAAACATTCCTCTAATTCTCCCCTGTCCACAAGCATTGACGAGCCACTTGGAACCACCTTCTCTGCTGGCGAAGTTGTCTTTCTCCATCTCTCTTCCTGTCTATGTTTGGACTGCCCTTGCTCCTAGGCCTTTCTTCGAATTTTGGCTTGCAGGGAATTCTTTTGGAATTGTTTTATAGTGAATAATAGTAGCTCATGTGTAGATACCGCAAACCTACAAGTTGAAGAGGCTGCATTTTCTGAACTTGTAGAGACAGCAAGTCGAATAGGAATTTCTGGGGTTGGGGGGTGGGAGTCGGGTGGTGAAAGGGAAATGATGTCAAGAAGTTCAAAAGGAATAGAATGTTTTGAAACTGATTATGGTGGCAATTGTACGATACTGTTCAGTGTGATTGAGGTCAAGAACAACATAATATCTGTATTAGCTTCCAATAAAAAGGTTTTGGGGAAAAAAAGAAAAGAACTGGAACAGATATGAGAATAATATAAGATTCCACAATCCACACTTACCACCTGTTTTATCTGGTTAGGACTGCATTGAACATGTTACTTGGGGCCCAATTTGCGTCTCAAACCAGTTTAACCTGAACATCATTCTAGTTCATTAAATGTTTTTTGTAAGGTGTACATATCCTGGGTAAATAAAATTCTTCTTTATAAAGGAAGAAAGAAACCCATCCTGCAGAGGCATCTCCAACACTGTATTTTCCCAAGTCTCTCCAGAGCATAGAATGTCATGGTTCTGGGAAAGGGTACAGAAGTGAAATCTGTGGACAGCTCCTTTTAATACATAGAGAAATCTGATAGAATCTATCACTCTGTAGAAGACCTGAGGGCAGTTAAGCACTAGTGCCTAGTCACTCCATTGTGCCTAATCTGTATACTCTTCGGACACAAATCACAGGGAAAATTTATTTCTCTGTTCTACATGTAAAAGGATTCTCTTTTTTCATTCCCCAGGCAGCCTGAAAGTCAGCCCATGAGTCTTTGAGAGGCAGGAGGCAAGACTCACCTGCAGACTCGAATGCTCGGGCGATGCTCCCACAAGTGTTCTGAGACTCCTCACATCTTTTTGGAAATATGCTGGTTAGATAGCTGTGAGAGCTAGAATTGGAGAAGGGGTTTTTCTTTCGACATATGGATGCCTTCTTGACTACCAGTACACCAAGGAAGACTCAGGCTCGAATGAACACAGTTAAAATGGTATGAATCTTGATTAATAAAAGGTATAGAATTTTCTCCAAGAAGACCCAAATTTCTTTTCAACAGGTTCAGTACTGGGGTTCTATTTTGTCCCTAGGTTTCCAGAGGGTCTCCCCAGTAAAGAGGCAGTTAATTTTGAACTTAGCCAAAGCTAGAACTGAACAGCAGGTGAAGGGGTTTCTAGCAGTAAGGATAACTAACGCTGGGCTTTTTGCAAAACTTCTTAATGAAACCTTCAAGGGAAGGGGGGTCACCCATAGACTGGACCCCTGAGGGCTCTCAAGCATTCTAATTAGGAAGAAAAGTTAGGCTCAGCAGAATCATTTGGCCTCCCAGGCCTGAATATATCATTTCAATGATATATTCAGGGAGTTCCTCTGGGGGCCAAAACTCAACATGCATCTAGGAACAGTCACTGGACCTGAGGAATACTTTCCAAAACAGCTAGACACGGTGCTTGAAGGTTGCCAATGGGTAGTAGCAGCCCCTGTATTATTAATGAAAAAACAAAAGCAAACTCACTGCCATTGAGTCAATGCTGACGCGGAAGGACCCACTGTGGGTTTCCAAAACGCTATCTTTTGATGGAAGGAGGGAGCCCAGCCTTGCTCCAGAGGAGCAGCTGGTGATTTTGAACTGGTGACCATGTGGATCGCAGCACGAGTAACCACGACACCACCAGAGTTCCTTGATGATTACAAGAAGCATCCAAATTTACCTTGGGACAGCCCATGGGAATATACCCCACCCAAAGAAGCGTTAGCAGTTTTTGAGACTAATGGGACTAACTAGTTATCTTGCAGAAAGAGTTCTCAATATCAAGCTACCCTTTTAGATACCCCCGTGTACACCGTGAGAGTTTGCCAGACCCTTACGCCAGCTGCCTTGCTCCCAAATAATTCCCCACAGCTTGCCAATCCCCTTTCACAGGGGCCACCCACTTCATAACAGGAGCAAAGTTATAGTGATGAAGTAGCAAGGAAAATAATTTTGTGGTTGGGGGGTCACCACCACGTAAGGAACTGTATTAAAGGGTTGTGATATTAGGAAGGCTGAGAACCACTGCCCTAAGTCATGATTGTGTGGATTTATTCAAGTTGTTTATCTAGCCCATTAGATGTGAAGAGACCCTAAGTCAATACGAAGGGCACCCGAATTGGATGTGAAGGATACTCCAATAGAAGTTTCTTGGCCATAGATAGGAAGCTGAAGGGCTTCCAGATGGTCTGTTCTTTTATTGCTCAAATTATTCAAACCCCAGTCAAGGTCTTAGGCATCAAATACTGGTTATGCGTTTTCTACCACACACATTCACTTAGGAAGGCAGCACGTATGCACCAAATCCTAAAAAGGACGCTAGCACAACCGCCTAAAGTTCAAGAGAAACAAATGAATGCGGGTAAAGTTCAACTTGTGGAAAACTTGAGGAATAGAATTTCAAGAAAATAATTGGGCAAACTGTCAAATGCAACAGGAATGTCTGATTATATAGAAATCTCCCCACTGTCAGCAGGACAATTCTAACACATGGCAACCTTACAGGATAAAGGAAGGTCTCTGAGACAATAAATATTATCAGGCAGTGTAAGACATGACAAAGGAATAATAATTTATAAATTTTCAAAGGTTTGTGGGGGGTGAGGGGGAAAATGAGGAGCTGATACCAAGGGCTCAAGTAGAAAAAAATATTTTGAGAATGATGCTTTTGTTATGGGGGCATCACTGCCCTCTGGTGGGAGTGGGAGGCCCAGCATTGCTCCTGGAGAGCTGCTGCTGGATTTGAACTGCCAAGCCAGTGGGCCGTAGCCCGCACTCAACCACTACGCCACCAGGGCTCAGCCAAGAATGATGATGGTAACAAATGTACAATGTGTTTGACACAATGGAAGTATGTATGGATTGTGATTAGAGTAGGAGCCTACAATAAAATTATATGTGTGTATATATGTGTGTGTATGTATGTGTGTGTGTGCGTGTGTGTGTGTGTATATATATACACATCTCCAGCATGGTGTGTGTGTGTGTATATACACATCTCCAGCATGGTGTGTGTGTGTGTGTGTGTGTGTGTGTGTGTGTATATACACACATCTCCAGCATGATCTTTTTTCCCACCTGGAAAGATAAGGAAGAACCAACAGTTGGAAGGTAGTAAACAGTGATCTCAGCCACTGTACGCTAAGAAAATAAAGAAAAAGAAGCCTAATTAGGTGAGCCTTGGTTGTGCCACTAGTTAGCACTGGGCAGCTAATTGCACAGTGGTTAAAATTCACCTGCCATTCTAAGAGAAAAAGATATCTGCTCCAATAAAGAGGAACAGTTTATCAGAAATCTCATAGTGCAATTCTCCCTGGTCCTATGGGGTGGCTATGAGACATAATTGAACCAACAACAGCGATGTGTGTGTGTGTGTGTGTGGTTTTCTAATTTGCTGTGAATGAAAGGTGAAGAAGTGAAAGAGCACATGACTAGAACATAATCAATGGAAGGTTAAATTATTAAACTTGAAGGGAAAAAACCTCCCAATACTAAACTACTAGAGTAACAGTTGGAAAACAAAACAAAACCTGAATAAAGCCTAAGAACTATGTAGGATGCCATAAGAAGAATGACTTACATATGAAAAGAATTCCAAAAAAGGAAGAGACCAAAAACACAAAGAAAAGTGAGTTGTTGGCATAATTTATACCCCAAGTCATGAAATATATATTCAAGAAGTTGAATGAGCCCTTAAACAAAATAACCTCCAAAAGAAAATCATCGCAGCACAGCATAATTAAACTTTTCGAAGCCAAAACAAACTGACTTCTCAGCAGAAACCACATGGGCAAGAAGGAAAAAATGAAAGAAAAAGAAATTCCAACCCTGTAAGATTGTCCATCAAATACAATAGTGAAATTAGGACATTTCCAAATGAACAGACATGAAAGTAATTTGAAAGACACAAACAAACAACAGACCAAACCAACCTTATAAGAAATGTTCAGGGGCTTCTTTAGGCAGAGGATCACAACTAGCATATGTATGTAACACCTGAGATTAACACACCTGATGCAAGCCAAAAGTAAACTAGACAGACAAGTATCAAAACAAAACCAATCTACAAGACTGAAAGCAGGGAACGAGAGAAACCAATGCTAATAAAGACAACTATGATGTAAATCAAAGGAATAGTGTAGTTACAGAACTTCACAGTGGAAGAGCAGTCAAGCAGATTTGAACTATTTACAGGTTTTATTTCGCTATCATTATTTTTATTATTTTTTTTTACTTATTCATATATTTTTCTGGGTATTAGTTTTTTTGGTTGTTTTCTAAACCCTCCCTCCCCCCATCACTGCCCTGGTGGGAGTAGGAAGCCCAGCCTTGCCCCTGGAGAACTGCTGCTGGATTTGAACCATCGACCGTGTGGGTCACAGTCCCGCACACAACCACTAGGCCACCAAGGCGCAGCTTTTTTTGTTTTCTTTGGTCACTTCAACTTATGATGCCTTGGGGTTTTTTGTACATATTATTATCTCTGCAAGTTTATCTGATAAGATAGGCTGGATGAACAGTCTGGAGGAGAAAACAATGAAACTGATGGTTCCAGAGAGACTGGGAGATGGAAAGGTGGGGGGAAGGAGGTGGTGTTATCCATCCCAAGGATAAGGGAAAAACAAGTGGTGGGTGTGAGAGGCCTGATAGGGATTGATTAAGAGTCATGTAACAGAGAGAAATGACTAAAACCCAAATCAAGTCCAAGCATAATAGTGGGACAAGAGGAAAGTAAAAGGAAATAGAGGAAAGAACTGGGAAGCAAAGGGTATTTACAGAGTTCTAAATACAGGCATGTACATAGGTAAATATATTTTTATATGATGATGGGGATATAGATATATGTACACATACTTATAGGGGTTAGTATTAAGACAGCAGATGGGCATTGGGCCTCCACTCAAGTACTTCCTCAATGCCAAAGCACTTTGTTCTATTAAATTGGCATTCCATGATGCACACCTTCCGGACATGATCGCTGAAGACAAATGTATACATAAGCAAAAGTGGTGAAGAAAGCTGATGGTGCCCTGTTATCAAAAGATGTAGTGAAGGCCAAGCGGCAGGGCCAGGCGGAGCCCCAGCCCTAGACACTGTCAGGCGGGGCCTCACACAGCCAATGTAGGGACCCGGAGCATCAGATAAAACCCTCAGGAGGTGCCCTCTTGGCCAAAAGCCCAATCCATTTTTGTGGCAAGCTGGTGTTGTGTGATGTATTTGTAACACAGTGTTAACCTCTGCTCTGTCCTAAAACACCTATACACCAAAGCTTATTTATATCATTCCAGTGTAAATGCTACACAGTGTAGTCCCCCGCCCAGGGTCTTCCGAGGTTCCCAGGGTATTTTGTCACCGTCAAGTTCGTGAGGAATCCAGTTCCATCAATAAAGCCGCTGTTTGGCTAGGGGAAAAAAAAAAAAAAGATATAGCGTCTGGGTTGAGCCCTGGTGGCCGGGTGGTTGTGTGCGGGACTGCAGCCCACAGGGTTAACAGTTCAAATCCAGCAGCAACTCTCCAGGAGCAAGGCTGGGTTTCCTACTCCCACCAGGGCAGTGATGCCACAAACAAACAAAAAGATATAGCATCTGCGGTCTTAAAGGCTTGAAGGTAAAAAAAGCGGCCATAGTTGAGAAGCAACAAAACCCACAAGGAAAAAGCACACCAGTCTGTGGGACCGTGAGGTGTCAAAGGCCTCAGGTGTCAGGCACCAAAGAACTGAAAATCATATCATTATAAATGAGGGGGAGTATAGATTGGGGACACTAAGCCCATCTGTAGAAGTGGCATCCCCTTACAGAAGGGTTGTGGAGAAGAGATAAGTCAGTCAGGGTACAGTGTAGCAAGATGAAATATGCAACTTTCCTGTAGTTCTTAAATACTTTCTCCCTCCCACTATCATGATCCCAATTCTACCTTCCAAATCTGACTAGACCGGGGGATGTACACTAGCACAGAGAGGAATTGGAAACATGGGGGATCCAGGGCAGACAATTCCTTCAGGACTAGTATTGAGAGTGGCCATACCAGGAGGGTGGAGGGAAAGTGGAGTAGAAAGGGGAACCAATTACAAGATCTACATATAACCGCCTCCCTGGGGTAGGAACAGCAGGGAAGTGGGTGAAGATAGACATCAAACAGTTATGATATGAAAAAACAATAATTCATAAATTACTTAGGGTTCATGAGGGAGAGGGATGTGGGAAGGGGGGAATATAAAGAGCTAATACCAAGGGCTTAAGTAGAAAGAAAATGTTTTGAGAATGATGAGGGCAACAAATGTACAAATGTGCTTGGCATACAACAGACATATCTATTGATTGTGATAAGAGTTGTAAGATTCACCAATAAAAAGATTTTTAAAAACTTGGGGAGAGATTAATATAATAAAGGGTAACCTCAAAGAAAATAAATAAAACATATTAAGAGAAAAATCATAAATATTTATGGCAGATTTAGATACTACGACAATAGTAATGAAAAAAATTGATAAGAAAACCTACAAATAAAATGAACTCAGTATAGAAAATTTTGTGAAGAAACCAGCAGAACCACTCACCAAGCAAAATATCTGCAATAAATTTATCCCTATCAATAATTACACTGAATGTAAGTGGATTAAATGCATCAATCAAGAGACACAAAGTAGCAGCATGGATTAAAAAAAAGAAAACACAACAATAAGCTGTCTACAAAGACATACCTGAAGACTCAGACAAAAATAGACTAAAAATCAAATGCTGGAAAATTATATCAAACCAACAGCAATCAAAATACACTGGAATATGAAACCCAGGATTGATGACCTTTTAGGGACAGCAAGTAGAATAAGGTTATTTTGGGGAGGTGGTGTAAAAGGAAGACAATGTCAAGGAGTCCAGGAAGAAAAGGTATGTTTGGAAATTGATTATGTTTGCAATTATACAATATGGCTTGATGTGATTGAACTATGGAATGATATATCATATATATTAACTGGCAATTAAAAATAAAAATTCTTAAGTACTTGAGTTATATTATTAATTTTTGATGAAATAAACTTTAAGGCAAAAACCAGCATCAGAGACAAAATACATAAACTCTAACAGAATTAAAGAGAGAACTAGACAACTCTACAGTAATAGTAAAGTGGCTTTAATCCATTACTTTCAATGAAGGACAGAATAGAGAGAAATTTAACAAAGGCACAGAACTCTATAACTCAAGCAACCAATGGACTTCAGACATATATAAAAGCACTCCATTCACAGCAACACAAAATATGTTATTTTCCAGTGCAGATGGAATACTCTCCAGAATAGATCAGATGTTATATCACAAAGCAAACCTTGATAAAATTTTAAAACATTGAAGTATTAAGAAACATCTTCTCAGACTACAATGCTAAAAAATTAGAAATCATTATGAAAATCAAAAGGAAACGTCAAATACATGGAAATTGAGCAACGCTGCTTAAAAACTACTGGGTAAAAGAAGAAATTAAAACCTCTTACATAGTCATGCTGTGCTAGTGTCTGGGAAACAAGGGGAAAGAAATCCACAGAAACTCATATGTATAAAAGAGAGTTTTATATAAAGGGTAAGTGTATGTTAAGAAAGCATCCCAACCCAGTGCTGTCCGAAGCCTTAAGTCCAACATTAGCCCATATGTCTGACACCGATCTATAATGTCTTCCTCAATGTGGCAGTCACCTAATCTGGTGTCAGTTTGAGGATGAAGAGTGTCGCAGTGGAGTCTAGCCCATCAATCTGGAAATGGGCAACGAAACCTCTGTGTGGGCATGGCCTTCTCCTGAGAATTCTGGGAAATGTGGCAATTCCTTCTTGGAGGCAGGAGACACTATCTCTGGACCCACTCTCCGAGAGACACTGCAGCTGACAAGAAACATGGCAGCATGCTGACAGACCCTGAGCCCTGGAAACTGGAGGAACCACGGGGAGACTCCTGCCAACGCTGAGATGCTTCTACCACCACTGGGCACACAAGACTCTGCACCCACTGGTCTGTGATTGTCCTGGTGTCATTGCATGTGCTTTGTGAGTCTGAAGAGCACTTTATAGATTGGTATCAGACACATAGGCTAGTATCGGACTTATCACCTTAGACTGGACTGGGATGTTTTCTCAATGTTCAATTGCTCTTCTATATAAACCTCTTTCTTTTTTTTTTTTCAGAAATTCTTTTTTTTAATTTAATTTATTTTTTTTATATTTTATACAATGCAATGGTTTAATCATATTTTCAAAAGACAGCAGTCATCACAATACCTTCTAGAACATTTTCCTCTTTTGTCTATTATTATTAGCTTCCCCATTACTCTGCAGCCATCCATACCATAACCTTAAGAAAATATTAATCCAGCTACTCTCTTTATAGCTTTACCTCTTCTGGATTTCACATTTTAAGAAAAAAACATGCAAAACTAAACCAAACAATCCAACAACAAAATAAAACATAAAAATGCTAATCCAAAAGAAAGCATACAATAATAAAAGTTAGAACAAATTTCCAATGGGTCAACAAGAAGAACATGTGATAAGGTGTTAAATCTTAACTAATCATGTCTACATTAATCCAGTTTCCAATGCAGTTTGACTGACACCGAGCATATTCCCTCCCCTGGTCACTGGTCAGGGGTAAACCTCTTTCTTATACACATGAGTGTCTATGAATTTTTTCTCTTGTCTACCCAAACTAACACACTCAATCTCATAAAACACACGCAGTGACGCTGACTGCAGGAGGAAAGATGACTCCGTGAGCATGTCAGCATCTCAGTGCTGGCAGGAGTCTCCACACGGCTGCTCCAGCTCCCAGGGCTGCATCGGGGTAGGTTCATGTGGCTTCTCCTCAGCGATGTCTCGCAGGAAGTGAGCCTTGCTAGCTGAAGCAGGGGACTGGCCATGGAAGCTCCGCTCTGGTTCGACCATGAGAGAGCAAGAGACCTGAGTACTAGAAAGGTGAGGCTCACCGAACCATTTTTCTCTCTACCATTAAGTTAACCCCACATGTGTTTATCAGCCAGGCTGGCACAATTAAACCTTAACCATCGCACATGCCAAGTGGTTTGCATACCCTGGAAAATACGAAATCTGACTGTGAAGGCCACACTGATTAAAAAGTCAGAATCAATAGGCTGAGACAACCACAGGTAAATAGAGATCTGCAGAGTTCTGATAAAAACAAATGCCCACGCTCATATTTATAGAATCTGTGAAACTCTCCCGTGTTTGATCTCTGCCTCATTGGACCCTGGGAGCGTTGTCACATACGTTATTCTGAGGTTGGTCTCCAGGGGCTCGGGTGTTGTCAAGGGTGAAGCATCAGGCTGCCAGCCTCAAGGCCGACTGTCCAAACCCACCAGGAATGCTCCATGGGATAAAGATGTGTCTGTCTGTTCATGTAAATAGTGATAGTCTTAGAACCCCTAAGGAAGAGTTCTACTCTGCTCACGCGAGTCACCTCTGAGTCAGAAACAACCCGATGGCTTTGGCTTTGGGCTTGTGAGTTTGGTTTCATTCATCTCTGATCAACTTCAGAAAACTGAAGTACAATTCAGTGCTAAAGCTTGAGGCCGTAAGTTTTTCACGGTTTTGATAAAGTAAGTGAAATGCAGGTTTGGAACCTACAAGTTTGGATTTCAGTCTTCTCTTCCATAGGCTGGTGTTTTTCCCTTTGCTTGTTTTTGTTTCTACTTTGAAAGCTTTCAAGATTATTTTTTAAAACTTCCCCTATTCATCCCAAATGGATTTACAATACTCAGCATTTCTGAGGGGCACAATGAAACACTGCTTAAGCCTTTGAAGACCGGAAAAAGTAGGTATGGCGAAATGAAATTTCCTAATATGATTCTTCTCTCCATATAGCTGTGGTTCACACCAAACGATATGAGTGGGAGCATGCAAATAGGGCATGTGAAACCCTAATAAAAGGGATTGGTCCGTTTTGCCATCCCTTGTGCACAAGAGCCATCTCAGAACAGGAGGAGAAATCGCAGGCCCATCAATAAAGAAGAGTCACCAGGGGGCCCACACTGAAGACCAGAGACCAAAAGACTAGGGGTAGCGCAGCAGTCAGGTTTCCTGGCCCACAGGGACAGAGGCTGAAGAACTGTATGCCTGAGAGACTGAGGACTGGAGAGAGAGACTTGGCTACTGACTGAAGAGATATGGGCATCTCCTTAATGTCTATGATGATAGCCTGTTAACTTCACTTGTGAATTCCCATAATGATATTCCCTCTGAGTTCTGTGTGGTCACGGCAGCAGATTTGTTAATCCAGAACAGAAGCAGGGTGCATGGGAGGAACAACTGGTGTTAGAATTGGATTTTAAAAAGAATGGAGAATAGATTATGCTTCTCCTTTGTCTTATGGCAGCCCACCTTGAGCTGGTAGAGAGGATTCTCCTTCTTATGGAAGGTGGAGAGGATCAAATGAAACTCCCCTGCCTTTTCCTCAATGTTTTTGTAATTTTATTTTTTAATTATTTAAAACATTTTCATTTAAGACAGACTATTTTAAATGAAAGAAATTCAGTTAGAAACCATTATCAGCCAATTAACTGACTCATCTGCTAAACTGCAAGGATCATTTACTATTCCTTGACACATTGCAATGCTGTTCAGTTCTTACGTCCAACTTGATGACCTGAAAGTTTTTAATTGGTTGCATATTTTTATGCTTACTATATCCTCACTTAGCTTATATATATTTTGCCAAGCATTTTGTAACCTCATGAATGAGTAAAGAGAAATTAATAGGAAAGCCAAAAATAATGGGATAGAATGTTCACATCTTTACATTCTCTAATGACCTATAACCTCAAAAGGTACATCTAACATCATGGATATTGAATTTTTGAAGCTTTTTCTATAATTATGTTGCTTATTTAAGTCTTCACATCACAAAACTGAAGCCAGGCCAGACCTTGACACGGGTTTTATTCAAATCAATTTCATTTTGCTGCAAATCAGTCCTCTATACATTCATTGGAAAAGTTATCTCAATAATTAAAGATAAATTGATGGACTGTATCAAAATAGCTAGTTATACAAAGAAATGACAGGTTTCTTTTCTTCTTTTTTTATTTTTTTAGAATAATGTGCTGGCCATTTGGAAAAAGGAAGTGTGAACTCAACCTCAATAATTCCTCACACTCAAAAAATACATACACACCACTTATCAATATGGTTACCTTCCAAAGACTAGGTTGTTATGCAAAACAAGCATTAAGGCAAGAGTTGGGGGTGCCCTGTAGTGGGCATTAATGTTCTCTTCATAGTCACTCACTCCCCCTTGGGTGCTCTTGGCTCATTTCAGGATGCATGTGGCATGGTGGGACCTCTTCCAACTCAAATATCTCCCACCCCCACACAGTTCAAGTGTGGCCCAACATCTGCACCTCCTGCCACCTGCCCTGGGTGAGGAACTCACTCCTCTTCTGTCCACCCCATCCTGTAGCCCTGTGAGATCTGATTTCCACTTCCTCCTTTATTATCTCCCAGGCTCCTTTGTGACTGTACTTGGCTTCTTCCAGATAGCCCATCCTCACCATTGTCTCATATCCCCGGGCCCAGTCTAAGATGTTTAGAGCAAGAGTAGATATCCCACAATCCATTGGCCTAGCTGCCAATGGGTATCTAGTGCAGTGTTCTCACCCTTATGTTGTGGTGACCCCCCCAGTCATAAAATTATTTTCATTGCTACTTCATAACTGTAATTTTGTTACTGTTATGAATCAGGTGGCCCCTTGTGAAAGGGTCATGACCCCCAAAGGGGCCGCGACCCACAGGTTGAGAATTGCTGATCTAGTGCATCATTTGGGGTAATCCACAGAGGTAACCCGGGCCTTCCCATGGCTTAGAGGAGAGCCAGAGCATTGGAGGGGCTACCTGAGAATTTTTGGGGGGGGCACCACTGCCCTCAGGTGGTGAGAGTAGGAGGCCCAGCCTTTGCTCCATGGAGCTGGAATTGAACCTCCATCCCAGCGGGCTGCAGTCCCACGCACAACCACCATACCACCGGGGCTCAGCCCGAGAATTTTTTCTAAGTTGTCCTAAATACAAATGTCAGATAATTGATAAATGATACAGAGATATAGTCCAGGTGATCAGTTACCATTACTGGCCATTTTGATCAAAGACTATAAAAGAATATTGATCCAAAGGTGGAGATGCAGAACACAGTTTCAAATTTTTATGTAATACTTTTTTTGAGGGCTAGAGTCTCAAAAGGAGTGGGGGGGAAGAGCACACAGTTTCATATTCTCATGGAAGGCAGACTTTCTGAAGCCAGAGAGCCAGACTAAACCTCTGACACTATTGTCTTAGGATAATCTTTAAACCATAAAACCAAAAATATCTCCAGAAGTCTGCAAACCGTAGTTTAGCTTAGACTGGCTTAATTGATAAAGAATGCCTTCCCTCAAGCATTGTGCTCTTTCAAGGTCCATGTGGGATCAAACAGATAACAACCCAAAAAATGAGACAGAAAATGTAGGGGGCGGTAAGTTTTTATTAATGGAGGAAAAGCAATTCAGAAAGGGGGCTAGAAGGATTGTTTTCTTTTTCCTTCCTACAATTTGAGATAACAAATAAAATTTAACTCATCTATGGATCTGTGTATAAATATACATGTCTTCCATAAATTATTACCGATATCAATTCCTCTTAACACCAGAGTAATTATTTAATTTCTTAAAAATCTTTACCAAATATAATTAGCATACCTCAAAATCCACTCACATAAAGTATATGGTACAATGGGTTTTTGCATAGTCAGAGTTGTGCAACCATCACCACGATCTAAATTTGGGACATTTCACACAGGGGGAAAAAAAGACAAACCCTGTCCTCATTAGCCATTGTTTCCTATCCCTTCCTCCCAACCACAGGTCTATGCCATCACTCATCTATTTTATGTCTAAAGATGTATGCAGCATCCTCGTCATGTCAAGCTATCTTCAAGAAATAAAATGCTTTATGGTCAATTTCAGCTAAGCGACATTTTCTCCTGTATTTGTTATATGAACAAGACGATAATTTATCACTGTCGATTTTACCATTTCCATCGAAATTTGTAATATACTCACTTCCTCGCTTCTTTCTAAAGGTCTCCAAATCATTTTTACAACTGGACTTTTGTAGAGGGCAGAATATCACTAGCATTGCCTCCTCCTTCAAAATGTTCAATTCCAACTAAAAATAGTTCTGGTGATTCGAGGATTTAAGTTTCTTAAAAAAGTAAAACTTTTAGGTTTGTTTAGCAGTCTTATGACTTGAAGCTAAATTTTGCTTGATTCGGTTTTTCACTTACTTTCAAAAATTTAAATACATAAGCAGAATCCCAGCTTCCTCATTCTCATCTTCTCTATTTATGCTCCATACCCATGGATCTGTGAAAGATGAACAGAGGGCTCGGGTGTTCCTCATTACTAAATCTACAGGCTTCGGAGCATGACCTCATCAAGAAGGGGTAGGGGAAAAGGACAAATAGTCAAAATCTGCTACTGGTTTAAAAACTCACACCCATCAGCAATGGGAGCAAATCACAACCCCATAAGGAGCCCCCAAAATAGACTTCGGACTAGGAAGGGAAGTTCCCAGAACCCCCCCACAAGCATAGTCATAAAGGTCATAAAGGTCAGTGGACAGATCTAGAATTATGTATATTTTTTCATTTGTTTGTTTTCTTGCTAGATATTTTTCTTTTTTTTCCTCTTTTTATTCAATTTTTTGCTTTCTTTTTGTCTTGTCTCTGTTATTGTCGTTTTGCCTCCTCTATTAAGATAGGCCTGGTATCAATAGGTGAAGTAACATGCTCTCGCAGAGGGGTTGCAGGGAGGAGATGAGCCAGTTAAAGTACAGCGTAGCAACAATGAAAAGTACAGCGTAGCAACAATGAAATACGCATCTTTCCTCTGGTTCTCAAATGCTTCCTCCCACCCACTATCCTGCTCCCCACCAGACAAGTCCGGCTAGAACAGGGGATGTACACTGGAGTCGGAAACTTGGGGAGTTAAGGATAGATGTGTCCTCAGAACTAGTGATGGGAGTGACATACTGCAGGGTGGAGGGATGGTGGAGTAGAAAGGGGGAACCAATTTCAGGGATCAACATATAACCTCCTCTCTGGGGCATGGCCAACAGGGAAATGAGTGAAAAAACACATTGGACAGTGTATGATATGAAAAAGCAATAACAATTTGTAAATTATTAACGGTTCGTGGGGAGGCAGGAGGAGAGGGAATCATGGGGAGCTGGAACTGGGGGCCTGGGTGGAGGGTGGATGCTTTGGGAGTGATGATGGCAACAAGTGTGTAAATGAGGCCTGCAAACAATTGATGTATGTATGGATCGTGTGGGGAGGTGTATGAATACCCAATAAAAGATTTTATTTTTTAAAAAGTGGGGGGAGGGGAAAGAGGAGCTTATACCAAGGGCTCAAGTGGAAAATGTTTGGAAATGAATGTGGCAACATGTGTGCGAATGTGCTTGATACAGGTGATGTGTGGAATGTTATAATAGCTGTAAGAGTCTCCAATAAAGTTATTTTTAAAAGATAGGCCTGGGAAGCAAGCCTGAGGAGAAAGCAACTCACCGAAGGTTCTAGAGGGACCAGGGTGGTGGTGGGAGAAGTCGGGGAAAGGAGAAGTGAGCAAACAACGCTATAGACAGGGAACAATGAGGGGATTAAAAACAACAATGAGGAGAATACAGAGATCCTGGCAGTGCTGGAGCAAAAACAATGTAACAGAGAGGAATTACTAAGGAGCAGAAGGAGGGCATGTGTGATGGCGGGGCAGGCGGAAGGTAAAAGGAAGCGGAGAAAAGCTCTAGGAAGCAAAGCTATGGACAGGGGCATAAACATAGATAGACACGTATATAACTCTATTAACCCATAAAAATATATTGGCCTATGTACCTATAGTTATATGGCAATACACTGAGAAAGTGGACAGACTTTGGGCCTCTGCTCAAGTCATCCTTCAACACAAAAACATTGTTCTAACCAACCTGACATTCTATGATACTCACCTTCCCGACATGATCACTGAAGACAAAATGGGTACTTAAGCAAATGTAGTGAAGAGGATAGGTGGTGCTTGGTTATCAAAAGTTATAGTGTCTGGGGTATTAAAGGCTTGAAGTTACACAAGTGACCATCTAGCAGAGAAGCAACATGCCTGAGTGGAAGAAGCACACCAGCCAGTGTGGTCATGAGGTGTTGACAGAATCAGGTAACAGGCACCATAAAATCCCAAACAAACAAAACAACATAAAGACAAAGCAAAAAGCAAAAAAAAAAAAAAAAAAAAAGATTGAATAAAAAGAGGGGAAAAATCTAGCAAAATAAACAAAAAAAGCAAATGTAATTCCAAGTCTGTACTGTTGAGAACGAGGCAGGCCAAAGCAGAAACCCAAGGTCCATCTTTAGGCCATAGGACATTTCCTCACAGAACGGTCACAAGGAAGGGATGAGTCAACCAGGGCACAGTATAGCACTGATGAAAGTCACAATATTCTTCTGGTTCTTGGAGGCTTCCTCACTCCCCACTATCATGAACCCAGTCCTGACTTTCAGTTCTGGTTAGACCGGAGCATGTACACAGGTACAAATAAGAGCTCAGGGCACTCAATATCCAGGTCAGATAAACCCCTAGGCAACAGAAGTGGAAGTTGCAATACCTGGAGGGTAGGGGGAAGGTGGGGGGAGGAGTTGAGGAAGAGGGACCTGATCGCAATGATCAATGCATAATCTGCCCCCAGGGAGATGAGAGCCACAGAAATGTGGGTGAGGGAGACAGCAGTCAGAGTAAGATATGGAAAAATAATAATTCATAATTTATCAAGGAGTCACGAAGGTGGGAGGGATGAAAGGAGAGAAAAAAGAGAACTTGATACCAAGGGCTCAAAAACAAAGTGAAAGTTTAGAAAATGATGATGGCAACATATGTTCAAATATGTTTGATATAACGACGTATGGAATGCTGAAAGAGCTGTAGGAGCCCCCAATAAAGTGTTTTTTAAAAAACTCACAGTCACATACAGAATATTACACAAATGTCTGATTATGAATTATTCCATGTACACTGGAATGCACTTGTCTATATTGATACTCGTGCGGCCAAGATGTGTCCCAGTACCTCCAGGCTTCATCACAGTGGCTCTCCTCCTTCATAATGCCCCGATCCTTTCATACAAGTCCTCATGCTGTGGCGGCCCCCAACCATAATATTATGTTCCTTGCTACTTCATAACTGTAATTTTGCTACTGTTATGAATCAGGTGACCCCTGTGACAGGATCGTTCGACCCCCAAAGGAGTCACAGACCCACAGGTTGAGAACTGCTGGTCTGGAGGCAGGCTGTCTGCGACATTGAACAAGGCAAGGAAATCAATTCTCTGAAAGGTCCAGGAGGGCCCTGCTGACACTTTGGTTTTAGCACGAAAAGATTTACATCTGAACTCTCAATGCTTAAGAAAGTTGTGTTGTATGGGCCATTTACATATATATAAAACTAAAGCTATATTTTAAAGTTACATATATATACCAAAACCCACACTCACTGCCGCACACTCATAGTCACCCTATAGGACAGGGAAGAACTGCCCCTGTCGACCTCTGAGGCTATAACTCTCTGGGAGAGGAACGCCCCATTGTTCTCCTTGAAGTCAGCAGCCCAATTCATTGCAACTATGCCACAGAGCCTACAAAATACAAAAATCTATTAAAGCATTGACTTGAACAAACCCCTTTATACTGGAATGAGAGCCAGAGAGATACAATTGGAATTTGATCAGCTGAGTATATACACCTAAGTGCTCACAGCATTTCTGTACTCTAGAGTTCTAGCTTCCTGGTGTGTGTGTGTGTGTGTGTGTGTGTGTGTGTGTAGACAGCATCTCACAATGCAGTTTATACAGCAGAAAAAAAGGCAAGAACATCTACTGAGAACAGGTGCTTTGGAGGGAGGGGCTAAGAAAAGGTGCACACACTTGGAATAGACATAGAATGGGGAGGATGAGAGAGGGAATTAACATGGATGGATCTGGCAGAGTAGTAGTGCCCTTTGCGGTTTCTGAGACTGATTATCTGTACAGAAGCAGAGAACCTTACTTCTCTGGAGAAGCTACTGGTAGAACTGAAAATAATCCACTATGCAGCCAGGACTTATATTGCCTGTAGAATTCTTAAGTAGTTCGAATTGAGACTAGAGAACTATTTTACAATAACTTTATTGGGGGCTCTTACAGCTCTTATAACATTCAACATATCATTTATAGCAAGCATATTTGTACACATGTTGCCATCTTCATTTCCAAATATTTTCTACTTGAGTCCTTGGTATAAGCTACTCTTTCTCCCGCCTTTAAAAAAAATTTTTTTCCAGGGCATCACTGTCCTGGTGGGAGTGGGAAGCCCAGCCTTGCTCCTGGAGAGATGCTGCTGGATTTGAACCACCAACCCTGTGGGCCGCAGTCCCGCACATAACCACTATGCCACTGGGGCTCAGCCCTTAAAATATTTTTTATAAATCAATCTATTGGGGGTTCATACAACTCCCATCATGATCCATACATACATCAATTGTATGCAGACCACATATGCACACTTGCTGCCATCATCGCTCATCACTCTCAAAACATCCTCCCTCCACTTAGGCCCCCAGTACCAGCTCCCCATATTTCCCCTCCCTCCCCATATCCACTTCCCCTTGAACCCTTAATAATTTACAAATTGTTATTACTTTTTCATATCGTACACTGTCTAATGTGTCCCTTTACTCACTCCCCTGTTGTCCATACCCTAGAGAAGAGGTTCTATGTAGATCCCTGCAATTGCTTCCCCCTTTCTATTCCACCATCTCTCCACCCTCCCAGTATTACCACCCCCCACCATTAGTCCTGAGGGATCATCTATCCTAAATCCCCATGTTTCCAACTCCAGTGTACATCCCCTGTTCTAGCTAGATTTGTCAGGTAGAATTGGAATCATGATAGTGGGTGGGAAGATAGTGGGTGAGAACTAGAGGAAAGTTGCATATTTCATTGCTACTACACTTTATTTTAACTGGCTCATCTCCTCCCTGTAGCCCTCTGTAAGGGGATGTCGCTTCACCTATTGATGGGCTTTGGGTCCCCAATCTGTACTCCCCTTCTTTTATAATGATATAAATTTTAGTTCTTTGAGGGCTGGTACCAGATACCTTCAACACCTGTGATCACACAAGCTGGTGTGCTTCTTCCATGTGGGCTTTGTTTCTTCTGAGCGAGATGGCTGCTTGTTTACTTTCAAAGAGGCTAGAAATTTTTTCTCCAATTCTTTCTGCTTGAGAAATGTCCACTTTATTTTTCCCTTTGGATTCTCAAACTCTAATTCCTTACTCGTGTCATTTTAGTACTTTGTCTTCTTTCTTTCTTTCTTTCTTTTTTTTTGTGGGCATCACTGCCGTTGGTGGTCGTGGGCGCTACCCAGTGCAGCTCCTGAGAGCCGCCGCTGGATTTGAACCGCAAAGCCTGCAGATTGCAGTTCCGCACTCACGCCACCGGGGCTCAGCCCGTACTTTGTCTTCTTAAGGTTATTATTTCATCCAGCCAAGTCTACATGTATTGTCACTCTTTATATGCTGTTGAAAATAAGTACTTTCAATGAACAAGTTGTTAGTCTTATAAAAACCTATCATGTGATTTCTAAGGTCATGTTTTTCAACTGCTGCCCTTTGTCTCCAACTTTCACATTCCAATCACCAATAATTATCAGTGCATCCTAACTGCATATCTCATACATTTCAGTAGTCAGAAGTTGGTAGAAATATTTAATTTCTTCTTCTTTGGCAATAGTGATGATATGCAAATTAATGAAGAGCTCTTGGCTGATCCTCCTTTTCTATTAGTCAGTCATCCCCAGAATTGTACTTCACTATAGCTCTTGAAATGCTCTTTTTAACAATGAATGAAATACGACTCCTCTTTGTCATGCCCAGTACAGCAAACCATATGAACATATAACTTAAACTCTCCAATATCCGTCCATTATAGGTCACACACTAAAAGCTTCACTGCCAGTTAGTTGATGCTGACTCACGGTTTCTTTTTTGAGGGTTTTTTTTTTGTATTTTTTTAATCACTTTATTGGGCGCTCATACATTGCTTTTCATCATACATAGTTCAAAACATTGTTATATATACTGTGCCAAGCACTCCCACTTGCCTGTCCTCGTCAACATTCTCCCAACATCTGCCTTTCCACATGGGCCTTTGATATGAGCCCCCCTTCCTTCCCCCTCCAACCTTTCCCCCCTTGCCTCAAGTCCTCATTACTCTGCAGACATTATTGTTTTGTCAAAACTTGCACTGACTCTTTAAGGACAGGGTAGATCTGCCCTGTGGAGTTTGAAGACCGTTAACTCTTTATGGGAGTAAAAAGCCTCGTCTTTCTCTCTCAGAGTGGAGGATATTTTCAAACTGTGAATCTTGCTGTTTGAAGCCCAAGTCGTAACCATGACACCACAAGGACTTCAGTTCACTGCAGCCAAAAATATCCATTTTTATGCATTCCATTTTATGTTTAATGACTTCCAATTTTTCTAGGGTCATACTTTTTTACATTATTGCCCATTCTGATTTCTAGTGGATGTTTGACGCTGTTTCTTCTCACTTCAAGTAATGCCATACCAGCAAACACAAGTCCTGAAAGTTTTGTCTTATCCCCATCATTAAAGTAAACCCTGCTTTGAGGATGTAGTTCTTCCTCGGGCATTTTTTTAAGGGCTTTTCCTACAGGCCTCATCTTTTAGCACTGTATCAGAAATTTATCTATAGATATTGCATAGGGTTCTCGGTGACTAAATTTCCAGGTGTAAACCATCTCTTCCTTCTATCTATTCTTAGTCTCGAAACTCCACTAAAATCTATCCATCCTGGGTGATATTTGAAAAAAAAAAATGTGGTACAGCTTCCAGTATCACAGCAACACGCAAGCATTTACAGTACAACCAACTGACCGGTGCCAGTGGGTAGGACAGGTTTACCCTGGCCGAGAGGTTCACTGTCAGGCAGAATCAACTTGAGGGCAATGGGTTTGCTTGAGTCTAGATGCCTATAAGACCTTCCTTTCTTCTGTGCCCTATAGTTCTGCTATAAATTTCTCATGATATCCCAGATGCTAACTATCCTGATTGGTGAGTCGTTTCTCCACAGAGCTTCTTTTTTTATTAATCATTTTAGGAGGGGTGGGGAGGTTCTTACAAATCTTATAACAATCCATCACTCAATTGTATTAGACACACTTGTACATATGTTGCTATTAACATTTCCAAAACATTTTCTTTCTACTTGAGCCCTTGGTATCAGCTCCTATCTTTTTAGTATATGTGCTGCCGAAGCGAGCACAGCTCCTATCTTACCCCCTTCCCTTCCCCACCCTCTGACCCTTGTGAATCCTTGGTCAATTAAATATTATTATTGTTATTTTATGTCTTACACTGTCCATAGTCTCTCTTCACCCACTTTTATGTTATTTATCCCCCACAGGTGGTAGAGCTATGTATGTGTGTGTCTGTGTCTGGGGGGGGGGGGGGGGGGGGGGGGGGGGGGAAGGGGGACGGTGTCTGTGTGTGTGTTCATCCAACCTTGTAATGAATTCCTCCTTTCTCCCCCTTCCCCCGCCCCCAACACTCATGATAGTGATACTCCCACTACTGTTTCTGAGGATTTTATCTATCTTGAATTCCACGTGTGTTAGGCCAGGTAGACTAGAGAAACAAATTCATAAGCACGCATATGTATATAAGCTTCCCTGCAAGATGGTTGCTTGTTTAACTTCAAACCTTTAAGACCCCATACACCATTTTTTGATAGCCTGGAACCATGTACTTTCTTCACCACATTTGCCTATGCACCTATTTTGTCTTCAGTAATTGTGATGGAAAGGTACGGGTCAAAGGGTGCCAGGTTATTAGGACAAAGTGTTCTTGTGTCTAAGGAGGTCTTGGGTAGAGGCCCGAAGTCCATCTGCTATCTTAACATTTAATATACAAATATATGTACATTGGCCTCTATCCCTTTCATTACAAATTGATATATTTACATATAGACATGCCTATTTATAACTCTATAAATAGTCCTTGTCTCCTACTTCTTTCTTCTGTTTCCTTTCACCTTCCTCCTATCCCACTATTATGCTCACCCTCCATTCAGCTTTCAGTAATTCCTCTTGGATACAGTGCACTTGATCAAACCCCACCAGCATTACACACCCTCCTTGCAACTTTAAATCTCTTGTTGTTCCTTTATCCCCGAGTTCCAAAGAGCTTCTTAACCATCAGGATGTTACACAGATTTTCCCCTCTGTCCATATTAGGGAGTTTTAGTTATGCTCTTAAATTGAGATGTGAGATACTGATTGCAAAAATCACAAGTACAAGCAAAATACAAGGAATTTATAAATTCAGTCTCATGTACCTTTCTGTGGCATGAGTAAAGCATTAAGATTCTATACCTGTTACACATTAAACATTAAAATTCTACACAGGTGCTATCGACATGGTGACTCCTGCCACAACTGCCAAGCGACTTTCCCTGTATTCAAGATCAGTGTTCATTCTAAAGCTAATGAACTCACCAAAATAGAAAAATAGCATTTTCTACTCAGCAATTCTTCAGTTAATCACTGTAGCAATTAACATCTGGGAAATGAAATAGCTAATTTTGTGGGCTGTTAACAAAAAGTAAAACACTTTTACCAATGTTTAAACTGTTTTCAACATTCGAAACAAATGACTCTTTAACTCCTCGATGCTAAACAAATCATTTTAAAGAGTTATAAAGTATTCTATCCAATGTCCTCTCCAGCTCCAGTATTTGTTTTTTCAAGTCCCTAGAGTTATAGAGTTATTTTTGCTACCCACTCATATCTAGTGCCTTCTGGAAATCATTAAAGGTGGTTGTGGAGTTTCAGTTTTAAGAGTTTGTGATTGGATGGCACTCAAAGATCTGGTCCTAAATAGGGCCACCAGAGGAGAGCGCGTGAGTCAGACTAGAAGATGAGAAGGAGAGCGTGGTGTTCGCAGAGAAGGAATAGGCAGCAAAAGAGACCAAGGCGCCCCAAATGACTCACCCACCAATGTGCGGTGGGGCACTGGGGCACCGTGGAAGTTTCCCATCTTCCCTAAAAGACAGTTGGGTGCAGTTCCTGGCAAAGGCACCTCATGGTGGTCACCATCCATCTGTTAGTGGAGGTTTGTGGTTGCTATGAGAATGGGCAGATTTTAGAGGCGATTATAAACAAATACTGATTAGGAAAAAAGACCTGGTGATCTGCTTTCAAATATCATGGGGAAGGCACAAGACCATGTAGTGTTCGTTCCCTTGTTCACAAGGTACGAACTCAACAGAAGCAAACAGCAATAAAAACTAAAGTGGACATGATATCAACAATCAGCCCAATGATCCCATTCTGTTTAATGATTCTGTTTTAATTCAATGAACATTCTGCCAAATCTATTCCATGCACCACAATAAAAAAATTCTACAGCAAAATGCCTGGCACCAACTAAGTCCTCACTTATGTATAGGTACACTAGAAATTACAGACTTCCTTTTATGTGTTAATTTGGTATCATCTTGAATCTAAGTGAAATCTTATATCATTTATCTGTCCGTTTGTCACACTGTGGTGGCTTGTGTGTTGCAGTGATGCTGGAAACTATGGTATTTCAAATGCCAGCAAGGTCACCCAAACTGAGCAGGTTTTAGTGGCGCTTCCAGACTAAGAACAGACAACAAAGAAGGCCTCTGGCCCCCTTTCTCAGAAAGAAGCCACTAAAAAGCGCATGCATATCTTTGAAGCGTTTTCAAATACTCAAAGAACATTGTCAGGGATACTGTGGCAGAAGGGCCCCAGAAGGGCCAGAGGATGGGTCTCGCAAGTTTTGAGAAGCTGATTTCTTGGAGGGGAGTTGACCATGGTAACATGAATCAGGTAAAGCCGGTGGGAGTGAAGCCTTTGGAATCTTCATTTGCTGATGGGTTAAAAATAAACAGCTGCAAAAACCTTCTAATGAGTGGAATTTGGAATGTATGAGTTTAGGAAAATTGGAAGTGGTTCAAAATGTAACAGAGTGCATGAAAATCAATATCCTGGGCGTTAGTGAAGTGAAATGGGCTGATATTGGACATTTTGATTCAGAAAATTATATGATTTGCTGTGTTGGAAATAACCTAATCAAAAGGAAAGGTGTAGCATTCATTGTCCGAAAGGATCTTGCTAAATCCATCAAGAAGCACTGTGCCAGATTAGTGTGGTTAGATTCTATCTATCTGCCTTCAAAGAAATCCAATCAATACAACTATTATTCAAATTTATGTAACAACCACAGCTAATATGAAGAAATTGAAGAATTCTACCAAAACCTTCTGTCAGAAATTGCTCAAACATGTGATCAAGCTGCATTGATGTTTATTGGTGATTGGGCTGCAAAAGTTGGAAACAAAGAGGGAGGAAGAGTGGTAGGGAAACATGAATTTGTTGATAGAAATGAAGCTGGATATCACATGTCAGAATTTGCCAAGACCAACTTGTTCATAGCAAATATCTTTGTTAACAACACAAAAGGTAACTATTCACAGAGACCTCCCTAGATGGAACATACAGAAATCAAATTGAATACATCTGTGGGAAGACACAAAGGAGAAGCCGACTATCAGAAACTAAAACCAAACCAGGGGGCAACTGTGGAATAGACTGCCAATTGCTCATATAGAAGTTAAAGAGGAAGCTGAGTCCACAAAGCAAAAGTATGACCTTGACTCTACCCCTCCAGAATGCTGAGAACCTCTCAAGAACAGAGTTGATCTGTTGACCACTCATGACAGAAGACCTGATGAGTTATGGGAAGACATTAAGCCCATCGTACATCAAGAAAGCAAGCGATCGCTCAAAAGGCAGGAAAGAAAGAAAAGAACAAAGGGAATGTCAGAAGGGACTCAGAAAGTCGCTCTCAATTGTGAAGCAGCTAACGCAAATGGAAGAAAGGGTGAAGTCAAGGAATTGAAGGGAAAAATCCAAAGGCAGTTTGAGACGACAAAGCCAACTTTTATCATGAAATGCACAATGACCTAGAATGAGAAAACCGAAAGGGAAGGACATGCTCAGCATATCTAAAACTGAAAGAAAAAAAATCAAGAAAACATTCAAGCCTCAAATTGCAATTTGAACAATTCCATCGGCAAAATATCAAAGGATATAGGAAGATCAAGAGAATACTGAAAAGAATACACAAACACTGTACCAGAATGAGTTAGTCAACAATCTGTTGTTTTAGGACGTAGTACATGAGCAAGAACCAATGGTGCTGAAAGAAGCTAAAACTGCCATGAATACATTAGCCACAGAGCTCCATGAGTTGGTGGATTGCCCATTGAAATGTTTCGGAAAGCTGAAGACATACTGGAAGGACACACTGGTCTTCACCAGGAAATGTGGAAGGTAGCTTTTTAGGCAACTACATGGAAGAGACCCATATTTGCGCCTACTACAAAGAAAGGTGACTCAACAGAATGCTCAAACTGTAGAATGGTGTCATTGACATGGTACACAGGTAAAATGTTTTAACATCATCCAACAATGGTGGCTGCACTATACAGTGACAGGAACTGCCTGACGTTCAGGCTGGACTCAGGAGACATGGAACAAGGGATATTGTTGCTAATATCAGATGAGTCAAAGTAGAGAATACCAGAAACATATTTACTTGTGTTTCATTGACTATGCAAGGCATTTGACTGTGTGAGCCATAATAAACTCTGATGATCTTGAAAAGAATGGAAATTCTGAAACCCTTCATTGTGCTCCTGAAACTTGTTCATGGGTCAAGAGGTAGTTGTGCGAACAGAACAAGAGAATACTGCATGCTTTAAAGTTAGGAAAGGTGTGTGTGCGGGTAGTATCTTCTCGCCATATTTATTGAGTCTATATGCTCAGCAAATCATGAGAGAAGTTGGATTATATGAAGGAGAGTACAACATTGGGACTAGAGGAAGGCCTAATTTTTTATATAGGCACACTAATATTCAGCATTATTCACAGCAGTAAAAAGGTAGAATCAACCTAAACTAGCGCACCAACACATGAATAGATAAATTGAACTATGGTACATATACGCAATGGAACACTAAACCTATCAAGCCCACTTTCAGCCAGTCAATTCTAACTCAGAGCAATTTTTTTTCATTTTTAAAATTCTTCTTATTGGGGGCTCTTACAATTCTCCTGACAATCCACACATCAGTTGTATAAGTCCCACGTGTGCATATGTTGCCATCATTATTTTCAAAGCATTTTCTTTCTACTTGAACCCAGCTTCTTTTTTTTTTTGCTCCCTCATCCATCTTCCCACCTTCATGAACCCTTATAAATTATTTTTATTTCCATATCTTTTTTCTTAATTTCCATATCTTACAGTCTGCTGTCTGCCCTCACGCACATTTTTGTTGTTTGTACCCTGGGGGTGGGAGATAATTTACATGTTGATCATTGTCATTGCTTTCCCCCTTTTCCTCCCTACCTTTCCCTATCCTCCTGGCATGCTACTCCTATTACTGTTCCTGAGGGGTTTATCTGTTCTGGATTCTGAGCATCAAGAGTTATTGTCTCTACCAATGTATGTGTGCTGATGTAGCCGCATTTGTGAGTAGAATCTGGGGTCATGAGAGTGGGGATGGGATGGGGTGGGGGAAGCATTAAAGAACCAGAGGAATGTTGTATGTTTCATTGGTGCTATACTGCACACTGGTTAACTCGTCCCTTCCTTGTGATCCTTCTGTGAGAGGATGAACAAGTGGAATCTTACACTCATATTAAATCCCTCCACATCTCCTTGTTCTGAGCAAGCTCCCACGTGAATTTCTCTGCATTCTACCAGGTGGTTTGCGTAACTCGAGTGCCCAGAACACTGCTGAACAGCTCCCGACGGTGTGGGACCCTGCTGACTTCATCTTTTCTTTGGTACAAGGTGCTCAAGAGAGAGTCCAGTGAGAACGCGTACTCTAAAAGACACGGTATTCATCAGCTAGTCATAGTCATACATTCTTTTGTGGCCATACCGTATAGCCACCACCTATACCAGATGGTAGGAGACTAGCTTGGGAAAGGTTTTTGTTTGGGAGCAGACTTTGTATAAAGAGGCAACTCAGTATTCTGCTTATAAACACAGCAGTAGAGTCAGAAAAATTAACAGTGCAAATCCTGCTCTGTCACTTATGAGCTGTGTGAAAATGTGAAACTAACTTTCTGAACTTCACGTCCTCAGTAGTAATATTGAGATAACAAAAATACTCAAGTATAAGCTGATCCGAATATCATCTGAGATGCTACTTTTACTACAAAAGCTGCATTAAAAATGTGCTGGAAAAAACTCAGCTTATACATGACTGTATACAGTAATAAAAATCTCACAGGGTTGCTGTGAGCATTGTATCTTTTCATATTTGCAAGTCACTGAGGACGTGGTAAATGTTCTGGAACTGGTTAATGAAAATATGATAATCAGAACTGTGGATGATGATTCAGGGCCCTAGTAGCGAATTCATCTGTAAATCCACCTCTTCTACAACAGTGGAGAAACCAATATTGCACAGATTCACAATATACCATCTTGAGAGTTTGAGAGAAGTGTCAAGAGACAGAAGGAGTTGACAGAGCCTGAACGATTTGAGTAAAGAATATGGAAGTAGAGTCATTTTGCTGTTCATTGCCACCAACTATTGATGCAAATAGCTAACACAGGTATCTTGCATTTATATGACTTGTAGAACAATGTGATAGAGTCCCAGAAGAAGAGGGACTCTAGCAATCACCAGATAGTGGTGTAGGAGAAAAGAAGGGACAAACAGTCACCTGTAGATTTGTTACCCTTGATCTTCATCAGGGATCTCCATGTTTTTTTACTGCATACTTTGTGTTTTCAAATGGTTCTACTGCCCATTGATGATAGAAAAAGAAAACTCACTCATCTACCAAAAAAGAATGGGCATTGGGGGTTTTTTCCCCTTCTGAATTTTAGCAAGTGTATGTTGTGCAGTTACTACAAGGAATGAATATGGCACTCAAAAGAACCAGTCCCCTATATTCAATGGTCAATCCCTTTCCATTACTTCTCATAGCTATTTGTAAACACATCCTGATTTGGATCTCAAATTTCAATAACTGTAAACTCAGAATTCATGGGTCCTTCTTCCTGGAAACCCAGGAATTATCAATAGAAGACCACCCACTAAAGCAAAGAAAGATTCTGTACCCTGTTCTGACCCTTTGGAAGCTCTATAGATGGTAGCAGGAACATTTGGGCCATGTGCAGGTCATACTTCATGAATAACTGCCTGGTGGCTATTAACCCCACTCATATTTAAGTTCCTAAATAGAATTCCATAGAACTCCCTACAACAATTACTCTTTTCCCATTTCATTTGTTTCTCCTTATTTTTTATGAACAGCTATTCTGTTCTCATGTGTCATTACTTCTTTCCCCCTATTTACCAATTCAGCTAGTTTACTCACTTCGGTCCCCTCCAGATCCAGCTCTTCTTCCTGTCCCTCCTACCACACACTTAGACCTAGTGCATAACACTGCCTCAATTATAACTGGGTTACCTATAGAAACTTGCTTCCTTGGGAGGCACCGAAGGTCAATTAGTGCAGCATTGCTCATAAAGACAATTTTCTACATAGTCCATAAGGACAATGACTAAAGACTTGGGTCTTCACAGCTTCTGGAAAGCCACCAAAACTAAACCCACGCATTGCTTCCTAGAGCAAAGGAGGGTGAAGAAAGTGCAAGGCACGTGGAAACAATGACTCCAAGGGAGTCCAAGGGACAACCCTCAAGAACCCAACCTGCAGGGCAGAGACATGAGGCCAATGTGGCCAACCCCTCTGAAAGGGACCACAACAGGGGGCCCAACGCAATCCTTTTATATATATGCATATAAAAGCAAAGCAAGCTTACTGGTCAGATAAAGATTGTTGAAACCTCCAAGACTATGACCCTTAGAGCCTGCAACCAAACTCAAGCCAGCTCAACTTTCAGCAAAACAATAAGCCTGTTAGGTGAACCATAACATCAGGGAGGTGTGCACTCCTTAGAACCATCAACTGCCCTCCATCAAAAAAGCAGCCCATGCAGGGCTAGAGCTCAGAAAACAAAGAAGGATGAATAGAAAGAGTAAACATAAGAAGGCCATGGTATGAGTCTGAATGCATTGCAGGGATTGCAGTCAATGTCACAAACCAGATGTATACAAACTATTGAATGAAAACCCAATATGTTCTGTAAACATTCATCCAAATCAAAATAAAATTAAAAGTGAAAAATAGAGAAACTTTCTTGAGTATGGTAGCATAGACATAGTGAGCTGCTAACTGCCAGGTCAGTCACTTCACGGGAGAAAGACAAGGCTCTCTACTCTTGTAGAGTCATAGTCTCTGAGCCCTGGTGGCGTAGTGGTTGAGTGCAGGACTGCAGCCCACTGGCTTGGCAGTTCAAATCCAGCAGCAGCTCTCCAGGAGCAAGGCTGGGCCTCCCACTCCCACCAGACGGCAGTGATGCCTTAAAAAAATTGTCAAAAAAAAAAAAAAGCGTCACAGTCTCGGGAGGTCATAGGAGCCAGTCTACCTTGTCCTAAAAGGTAGCAAATGTACAAATGTACAAATGTGCTTTGCATACTGATGCATGGATTGTGATAAGAGTTGTCTGAACCCCCAATAAAATGATTTTTAAAATTAAATGATTAAAAAAGGTTGTTATAAATTATCATTGACTTAAAGGTTGTTATAAATTTTCAATGACTTGATGGCAGTGAGGGAGAGAGAAGGAAACCAAATGGAACCCTGATGGCATAGTGGTTATTCATTGGCTGCTAACCCCAAGGTCAGCAGTTCAAACCACCAGGCACTCCATGGGAGAAAGATGAGACTTTCTACTCCTATGAAAAGTTATAGTCTTGGAAACCTTTAGGGCAATTTTATACTGCCCTACAGAGCTGCTATGAACTGGAGTCCACTAGATAACAGTGAGTTGGTGCCTTTGAAGGAGACCAAGTGAATGTAGTCACCAAAAACACCTGGGGGGTAGGGGGAGGTATGTAAAAACAACAACAACACAGATTGCTAGATCCATGCCAGAAATTCAGATTCAGCAGCAGATTTGGGGTGGATCCTCAGGAGTTCCTTATCTAACAATAGTTTTTGAAAAGCAGTGCTTTCTAGGAGAAAGGATGTCTGTTCAGGATAAATCACAGTGAAACTTATGAAAAGGAATCATTAAAAAAAAAATTAACCTTCTGTGGAGATTTGGAGACAAAGAACCCAAGGCTTTCCAATCAACAGTTATGAGAGCGGACCATCTTCGCAGGCAATTCTGTGGCCTGATTCGGCGTTGAGGTTACCACAACCACAATTTACCTTGACTCTGAACCAGACCACCCAAAAAAATAGAGCTCCCAGTTTCCCCGTTTATTCCTGAGACAAGAGATGTCTGTTACTTTAAGACGCTGAATTGTGCAGGAAATTGCTTATACCAGAGTACATAACTGAAATAGTTGTCTGATGCCAGATCCTGGGACCTAGTAATTTAGCAACAGAAATAATTTTATGGTTGGGGGTTCATCACAACACGAGGAATTGTATGAAAGGTGGGCTGCCTTGAGAATTAATGAACTCCCTTTTAGCACACTAATCTAAGCAGACGTAGGAGATAGTAATATTAAATTAAGACACCACAGAATAGATGAGTGGAACTTATAGTTACTTCCAGTCACCGAATCTACTGAATTTAATTATTTCAAAGTAATCCATGGAATTCATGGGTGGTGTGCATGGTTAATATGTTTGGCTAATAATTATGAGGTTAGAGGTTAGAATCCACCCGAATGCACCTTGTAAGAAAGACCTGGTGCTCAACTTGAGGGAAAGAAAAATCAGTCATTGAAAACTCAATGAGGGACAGTTTTATGTTGACATACACAGGGTCACCTTGAGTTGGAATTGACTCAACTACAACTGGTAAAAAGTTCTCTCTCCCATCCACTACCATCAAGTTGATTGCAACTCATCATGACTCAATAGCAATGGTTCTCAACCTGTGAGTCATGACCCCTTTGGAGGTCAAACAACTCATTCAATGGGTCGCCTGATTCATTCAAAAAAGTAGCAAAATTAAAGTTATGGAGTAGCAACAGAAATAATTTTATGGTTGGAGGGTTCATCACAACACGAGGAATTTTGAAAATGATGAGCTCAGAAGAAGCCTGAATATAATCTTTGGGATCCTTTATTTGGTCCCTTAACTTCTAAGGACCACGACATCCCTGTCAGTTTGCAGTGCTTTGGCACTGGGCAAGTTGCTATGATGCTGGAAGCGCCATCAGCATTGTAAATATCACCAGGGTCACCCATAGGAGGTAGGTGTCGGCAGAGCTTCCAGATGAAAACTGACAAAGTAAAAGGCAGTCCAGTTCTTCAAAATTGGCCATTGGAGGGCTGAGCCCCGGTGGCGTCGTGGTTGTGCGCGGGACTGCGGCCCACTGGGACGGAGGTTCAATTCCAGCAGTGGGGCTGGGCCTCCTACTCCCACCACCAGAGAGCAGTGATGCCCCCCCCAAAAAAAAAAATTGGCCATTGGAAACCTTAAGAAGATCAAAGGAACATTACCTAAGTCAGTGCTAGGAGATATGCCTCTCAGGTCGGGAGCCCCTCAAAAAAGGGCCAGAGAAGAGCTGTCCCCTCAAAGGTTGACGTTAATGATGTGGCTGGAACAAAACCTTCAAGGGTTGGTTTGGCACAACTCAAAATGAGAAAAAAAAAACATTGAAAACCTCTGTTTATGAGAACATGATATGTACAACATATGAACTTACAAAAGGTGGAATATGACAAAAGTGACATTGATGTTGTAGGCAATTGTGAACTAAAGTGGACTCATATTGGTTGTTCTGAACTGGACAGTATGTCTATGGCCTACAGTGCCTGGAATAACAAATTAAAGCCGAATGGAATATCATTCATCATTCAAAGGAACATTTCAAGATCTGAGAGAAGACACTGTCCATAATGGGATATTAGCCATGCACCTAAAAGGATGACCAGTTAATGTGACTATTATATAAATGTTAGGCACCAGGCTTAGGCCCTGTGGGGTAGTGGTTGTGTGCGGGACTGTGACCCACAGGGTTGGCAGTTCAAATTCAGCAGCAGCTCTCCAGGAGTAAGGCTTCCTACTTCCACCAGGGCAGTGATGAAAAAAAAAATGTTAGGCACCAATCACTCCCAAAGGGGAAGGAATTAGGGATTTTTATCAACTTTTGCCATCCGAAACTAGGAGACCCAGCACACCAGTCCAACACACCAGCCAGATGTATTAATAATTACAGGGGATTGAAATGCCATGTTGGGAGAAAAAAGGGATCAGTATTGGAAAAGACGGCCTTGATGACAAAAATAATGATGGCAATCACATGATAGAATCTGGCAAGACCAATGACTTAACCAATGCATGTACCATTTTCAACATCCACATTGAGCAAATGGACCTCACCAGATGAAACAGAAAGGCCTTCAACAGAGCCTGTGGGAGAAAGTCAGCATCATTTGTCAGAACGAGACCAGGGCCAACTATGGAGCAGACCATCATCGCCTGCTTTCATAGGTAAGCTCAGGGTGAAGCTAACAACTCCATGATAACCAAAATATAACCTTAAGTGTGTCCCAACTTCAATTCCAAGACCATCTCAGACACAGACTTGTCAAGTTGAATACTACGATTGAAGTCCAGTTGAGTTGTGAGATGACATTAAGAACATCATATGTGAAGGTGGGTCCATAAAAAAGAGACTCTCAATGAGTTAGATTGATACATGGGCTAAAACAATGGGTTCAAACACAGGAACCACTGTGAGGATGGTCTAGAACCGGACAGGGTTTTGTGTTTCATTCTGCTGTACCGAGTCATTATGCGTCAGAACTAATTAGACAGCACCTGATAACAACAACTGACATCGATATCATAAGCACCGACAGAGACCAAGACACCCCTTTATAACTAAAAGTGAATTTTCAGAGAACATTCACCATTATAACATGCAAAGCACTTTAATATCATCCTGTTCTACTTCATTTCCTAAAATGAAGCTGAACCACAATCCCAAATCAGGTCCCAACATGCAGAGAGAAAAATGCATTCTCAGACATATTTCTAAATGCTCGACAGCTCCTTTGATCTCTTACGTAGACGTCAAAATGGAAAAAAGAAAAACCGAGACAATAAATTCCTCTCAACAAAGTATAAATACTTAATTCTACATCCCTCACAGCTGTAAAATAAGCATTACTCATTGGGCTGCCGCCTAATCCAGGAAGGCCGCAAACCATTTTAGTTCAAATACTAATTACCCAGGCCCTCAAACACTTCTATTTCTACAGTGGATGAGTGGAAAATTCGCAAACAACCCCAGGTGAAACTCCCTTATCACACATGTACCAAGTCTGGCTCACAGGCAAAATTTCAGTCCTGTTGAATTTTTTAAAAGGGAAGAAGGTAAGAGACGAAAACATTAGCCAAAAGGAGGTGGGGGGTGGGGGAACCTAGCCAAGTCACTGTAAATGAACGGAAGCTCTATGCACAGAGCGCCAGCAACAGCACTGTTCTATAGAGTAGAGCCTAGAGAGACAGAAAATAGATTCGAGGGCTGTTGCTGCAGCATGGCAAGGAGGAAATGTTCTAAAAGTGGACTGTGGTGACAGTTGCATGAGTCTATCAATTTACTAAAAAACATTGAGTTTCAAAGTTAAAACAAGCAAACTTAAAGAAAAGTATATGGTCATTATAAATGCTAAATTATATCTTCATAAAGTAGTTAAAAGGAAAAAAAAATCTACTTGTAAGATAAGCAAAGATACACTTGTACAAAGACACAAAGGTACATTCTAAGGAGAAATACTAGCCAAGTGCAGAATAACAGGTAAGACTGGTCCCACCTAGATTTCTTAAGTGATTACACACCATCCTGGAAGGTTCACCAAGAAGAAAATCATGGCACAGCTGTCCTTGGGGAATAGGTTGAGGATGGAGATTCTGATACTACCTGTTTACCCGTTGACACTGTTTTTTGTTTGCTTTGTCCTGAGCATGTAATATTTTTCACAAGTACAAAAATAAGTTGGGTAGAAGCCATGAGAAGCAGGACTCTCAAAACAGGTATTACAGGGCCACTAAATCTAGTCCTTTGACAAAAGGAACCTAGGAATGAAAATATCTTGGTAGAAGACTTTAAAAATACAGTGTGTCTTTAATAATACGATACCCTGTGACAGGATCCTCGGTCTGAAACCTTATTTCAAAACACCTGCCAGGAAGAGAATTTGAATGACCTTTGAGGAGGAAAATGTGGTTACACAGAATCTAACAATTTGCTTTCCAGGTGCCAGGGGGAAGACATACACACACACACACACACACACACACACACACTACACTGTCTTGTGTTTTGTGATTGTAAATGTCTGAAAAGGCATCTGAATTATTCTACATAATTTACAAGATTATATGGAATTGAGACTATGCTCTCCAAGGAGAATCATCAACAATAAAAAAACAAAAATGTTGGGCCAGGAGAAACTGAACTAAAATTGAACCCCTGGAGGCCACACACCAACTCCCAAAGCTTGTAACCAGACCTTCCGCAATGGTGCAGATCGAGGTCTGGGTTCTGCCCTCTTACCTCATCTCACTTGTCGCCTTTGTTAGTATGGGCACCTACGAGAACTCTTCGCCGTGCTAGGTGGGGACACAGAGGTGAATGCTAGATGTCTGGCTCTCAGCTCCACAACCCCTTCCTCCTAATGCAGTCATCATCAATTTTGGAGTCTAGAAAATCACAGCAAGGAGAATTTGGACCACAGACAACTACCTCTACAAGTTCTAAAAAGAGATTCATGTGGGGCCTTAATCCAGGACAACTCACCTTTCCCTATTGTCCTCATCTACTGGTGGCACATCTACTTCCTCCTGTGGCACCACTGACAAACAAGTGACCATCACCGCAGCCTCTTGGCACCAAACTCCCCTTCCTCCCCCACGAACAGCCTGTCTTCTCTCTGGTGCTCCCCTTTCTATGGAGGCCACCTCCATGCTATCAATTCCCTGCTTCACCTCCTTCCTGCAGCTTTGCCCTCCCTACCTCTGAAACCAAAACAGCTTGGGTGGAACAGTTTGTCATCAGCTACTAACTTACAGTTTGGTAGCTCAGCCACAGAAGAAAGGCCTGGCCATCTGCTTCCATAAAGATTATAGCTAACAACATCCTCCAAACAGTGCAACTCTGTAACACATGGGGTGACCATGACTCAGAACCGACTCAACAGCACCTGACAACAATCCTTTTTGGCTTCCAACTTTGGCATTCCAAAGACCAATAATGAACAGCACATGGTGCTGACCCCATTCATAAATTTGTGGCTGCAGGTGTTGGTAAAAAGGTTCAACTCCTTCGTGTCTAGAATTAGCGGTTGTTGTGCACATTTAAATAATACAGAAACGGGTTGTTCGTGTAATATCAATAGTAGCAATGTGTAGGCTGGTGGTTGAGGGTCATGATTTCATTGGACACCCCAGTTAACTGGTCCTAGTTCTTTTCATAGTACCTGAGGTTTTAAGAGCTTGCAAGCAGCCAACGCACAATTGGTCTCTATTCACCTGGACCAAAAGAAGACAGTCGACCACTTCTGTAAGCGACAGTTTCCATTGCCAAGAGATGAGAAAGAGCAGGACAGTGCCCAGCGACCAATCCTGAAAATGTTGATCACAGATTCTATAGAAAATTCTTGCTCAAAAAGAGGCAAGTGTAGAATTTCCTGTTAATAGAGTCCAATCATGAATTCTAGACTTTCTGAAACCATAAAGTCAGGATAAAATCTTGAAACCACTGAGTGACATAACCATAAGCCTTAAATAAAAAATATTCCCTACAGTCTTAAAACCAAACAACAGTTTTAGCTTAAAAGGTAAAAAGTGATCTGTCCTGAGCATCACACTCTTCTAAGAGCCATCAATGTGGGATTAATTTGACTAATGGAAGTTTTCGGGCCAGTGAGTTCACATAAGTGGAGGAGAGACGCTCAGGAGGAGTCTCATCAAAGGGGTACGAGTCAATGAGTATGATCTATGTCACTGAAATGTACACATAGAAACGTGAAATAGTATTTTTTTGTTGTCTATATTCTCAACAAGAAAAATGAAATAACATATAAGAGTTTGACTCCTTTGGAAACATATACTTCCTCTTGGATCAGCACTCAGTAAAACTTAGCCTGGAATCATCCATAAGCCAATTCTGGTCCAATGACACTTACCACCACCCCTTGTAACTTCATAAGCTAGTATCTCACCTACCTACCGTGTAGGTGCAAGACCAATTAGTTCCTTTTTTTTCCCCTTTGGTGGCATCATTGCTCTAGTGGGAGTAGGAAACCCAGCCTTGTTCTTGGAGAACTGCTGCAGGATTTGAACTGCCAACCCTGTGGGCCGCAGTACCGCACACAACCACTGTACCACCAGGGCTCAGCCCCAGTTAATTTCTTTATTTATTTTTCTTTTAAGCGTCATAGTTCAGCATCATACCTGCCATCTAAAGACAACCAACTGTCATATAAACTGTTCAGTGGGCTAGGAGAATAGGCAATTTTTAAATGACGTACTAAGGAATATATTGTTCCATTTTCAACTTATTTTTTACTTCTCATTGTGATTTGCATGAATACTTTAAAAAATCATTTTATTAGAGACTCATACAACTCTTAGCACAATCCATACATACATCCGTTGTGTCAAGCACATTTGTACATTTGTGGCCATCATCATTCTCAAAACATTTGCTTCCTACTTGAGTCCTTGGTATCAGCTCATTTTCCCTCTCCTCCCCACCTCCCTTCCTCATGATTCCTTGATAATTTATAAAGTACTATTATTATGTCATGTCTTACTGTGTCCGACATCTATCTTGGCCTACTTTCTGTTGTCTGTGTCCCAAGAAGGAGGTTATATGTAGATCCTTGTAATTGGTTCCCCCTTTCTACCCCATCTTCTCTCCACCCTCCCCTTATCACCACTCTCACCACTGGTCCTGAAGGGCTCATCTGTCCTGGATTCCCTGCGTGTCCAGTGCCTATGTGTATCAGTGTACATCCTATTGTCTAGCCGGATTTGTAAGGTGAAATTGGGATTATGATCGTGGGGGGTTGGAAGCAGAAGTAGAAGTAGAAGAACGTTGTATGTTTCATTGTTGCTATACTGCACCCTGAATGGCTGGTCTCCTCCCCACTATCCTTCTGTAAGGGGATGTCAAGTTGCCTACAGATAGGTTTTGGGTTCCCACTCTGCACCCCCGCCCCCCTCATTCATAATTATATGATTTTTTTGTTCTTTGGTGCCTGCTAACTCATTCCTTCAACATCTCGTGATCACACAGGCTGGTGTGCTTCCTCCATGTGGGCTTTGTTGCTTCTCAGCTAGATGGCCGCTAGTCCATCTTCAAGTTGTTAAGACCCCAGACACTATATCTTTTAATAGCCAGGCACCATCAGCTTTCTTCTTGAGTGATTATTTACAGAGGAAACTGGTCTTCCATTCAAAAAGTTATGCACTAATCTTCAAGGATTCATGAGGGGGGGGGGGCAGGCAGGGAGGGGAATAATTAAGAAGCTGATACCAAGGACTTAAGTAGAAAGCAAATGTTTTGAGAATAATGAGGGCAGCAAATGTACAGAAGTGTTAGACATACAATGGACGAATGGATGGATTGTGATAAGAGTTGTCTGAGGCCCCAATACAAAGATTTTTAAAAAGAAGTCATGTACATTCTGTTTCACGGAAAATGAAGGTAACAAGCACTCTCCCGCTTCCTCTCTGTTTCCTGTTTCTCTGTCCTTCTTCCCCATCCCATCCTGTCTTATCAGCTTTATCCCAGAGCACACGTTGCCCTTTGGATCTCCAATTGTTCTATGGGGTTCTATTACCTCCCATTGGACAAGGCAGCAAAATACTTTTCCAGAAAATGGTGCTATTCACCTCCTCAAAACATTCATGATAAATAAAGATTACATTTTAAACCATCACCTAGCTTTATGTGTTGGTAAACCCATAAAACCAAATCCATACAATAGATTCAAAAACATATAGGGTGAATTTTATAATTGGCTTTCAAAAATATTCGGGGTAGAGGGTAAAGGCAGCATTAGTCACAGTTATGGCTCTCATGCTACTACTCGGGAGAGTAATCCTTACTAGGAAAATTTTAATGGAAATACTTTGGTCATTTTTTTTTCTTTTTAATCTATTCTGAGAAATTTTATAATCATAGTAGACAATCAGGACATAAATGACCCCTAATTATACCAACCTGTAATATTATAGGTTATGACTGCAGTAGGAAGCCAGAATACAACTAAAACGGAACAGTACTGGGTGGGGGGAGGGGTCGGGCGGGAAATCTGAACTGTAAAAATTCTAGGCATTTTACAATATGAGAAACCATAAAAAAAAAACTGATCAATACTCGTCTGCACAAACAACAGGACACTTCAAGCCGACTGAGGTTAATTGACTTTTTTTCTCCTGCTCTTAGTTCCTAAAGGACCTGCTGTGTCCTCGTCTCACAGCTGAGCCCAGCACAGGCCTCTCCATGGCAACCGCAGCAAGTCTTCAGCTGAAGAACGGCATTGGATGCCTCCTCCGACATGAAATATTTATCAGGGTTCACAGCAGTGGTCTTCTGGGAGAAGGGCAGGATTCCCTGGGTGGTGTAAATGCTTAACGTGCAGAGCTTTTGACTGGAAGCTAGTGGTTCAAATCCACCCACAGGCCTGGCAATCTGCTTCTGAAAAAAATGCCTCCCTTGTCCACCCCATGAAGTACCCATTCTACTCGGGCATGCGAGGCGTCGAAGAGTCAGTGTCACCTGAAGGCCAGTTGGTTTGGGAAAGTTCATGGGGTAGACACGTGACTCAGAGCCCACCAGACCTGGCTATCAGAATTATCTTCATAAACCCAAAAAGCAGTGCTCAGATCTGGTGCTTTGGGGCCAGCGCTGAGGGTGTTGTGTTGACTGAGCTTCCTGTGTCCAGTTTTTAGATGGCATCCAGTAACCATTTCACCTAAACGACTCACTGCCATCGCAGCGATGCCCACACGTGGCAACCATCAGGACAAGTTAGAACTGCCCCTGTGAGTTTCCAAGGTTTTTGGTTCTGCTTTTAAATGACGACTGTTCACAAGGGTAGAAATCCCTGTCTCTCTCCCCCAGAGTGGCTAGTGGTTTCGATCTATTGACCTTAAGAGCACAGCCCAACACACAACCACCACGTCGCAGGGCTCCCAATCAAACAAAGGGTTTCAAAATTTTTAGGTCATCTCAATCCCTTCACCACAATGTAAATTCTAACAGAAAAAAAGTTTCTTTTAATATAGCATGATACCTATTTAAAAATCTAATAACTGTTTAGATCTTGGAGGCTGGAAAAGAATTAAAATGATAATGAGTTATCTGTGGGTGGTTTTTTCATTTGTTTCCACACTCACGGGGTGCAACATGAAGAATTGTCTCTGGCTCCGCTGACACACTTCTTGAGGTTAACTCCTTATCTGGGAAGCTGGGGCATTAAATTCGGTTCAAAGTGTGTTGTCGCCTATGCGGGCATTTTTAACAGGTCAAGGCAGAAGCAGAAAAGCAGGTAAGCGCTCTTCAGGTTTCCTTACCATGGAAAGGATGGCTTTGTTTTACTCTCCCTCACCCTGAACAAGGAAGGGAAAGGCAAACTCCCCTAGGGAACTTCGAAGATGCACTAGCAGAGCCCATTTCAAGCTGGGTGTGCAGCCAGAAGAGGTGATTCTGAAGAAAGAGGTTGTCAAAGAGTTGATTGATAGCGGTCAACACCACACATGCTGGAACGCGTTTTGGTGGAAAAGAGGACACCCCCTGATTCCCCTCATCTGGAACCCAGTTCTGCGCCAGGGACCCAGCAGGAGCTAAGGGTGGGAATGAGTAATTGAAAGAATCATAGCAGTTGTTTGGGTTTTGTTTCCTTCGAAATTGTACATTACAAAACAGATCTCCAGGCACTGAGCCCCGGTGGCATAGTGGTTGTGCGCGGGACTGCAGCCCACTGGGATGGAGATTCAATTCCAGCAGCGGCTCCACAGGAGCAAAGGCTGGGCCTCCTATTCCCACCACCAGAGGGCAGTGATGCCCCCCAATAAAAACAGATCTCCAATCTGTTTTGCATCTTATTCCATTCTGCCCCTAGCAGCCACTATTAGATAAGCGAACCACAAAGGAAGCCCTAGATCTTCCTTTGGATGGAGAAAGCCTGGTCCGCAGACAGGCATAATCATTTGGTCTAGCCTTGCCAAGGCAACCACAGGCAGGTCTCCAAATTCAATAAATCTGGGAGCTTTTGTCAAAGCACCATAAAATTATTGAATGACTCACAATAATAGTGTCAATTTGAAGGCGAAGTAAGGAGCATCCAATACAGGATAGACAGGACACGGACCATCTGCTTGTATTTTGGTGACTCAGGTAGGCTGGGAATACACATATTTCAAAAGTGTTAACACACGCAGCAAAACTTGGGCAACCCGGTGATGCTGATGAAATGTGATGCAATGTATTCCTTGGAAGCTCAATGGCCTTGGTCTCTGATGGCTGGCAATGATACTGTCAACTTCTTTGTCCACACCAGCAATAGATAACACCAATGCAACCTTTATCTGCACATCCATAATCAAGTGGCCTCACCGAAATGGAATTTTAGGTGAAGATCTAGGAAACTACAGCACATGGACTCACGAGTCAGTGATCTGAACATTGGCTAGGTTTCAAATCCAAGATGCAGAATCAGGAAAGCGATCAAAGCAAAATAATCATGAGGAAATACATACACACTGAAGCTAGTTATTAAAACATGCCGGTGTGACATGCTACAAATGGCAACTACAAAGAAGAGTTGATGCAAGAGTGTAGATCTTTCCAAGAGAAGTGGGCGAAGGATTAGATTCTGTTGAAGTTCAAGGAAAATCTGTGTGCTCAATTGGTGCTCAATTAGCAGCCTGGAGCATTCTTACGTCTCAAAACAGACTGAGAGGCCAGGTGGATCCGGATAAAACCCATACTCTTTAGTGGACGCTAAAATCACAACAGGCTGCCTTCACGTGGGTCTAGTTGAGACAGAGACAATGTTATTCACATGATTTACATCGTGACAGAGCCAATGGGGAAGAAGCTAAGGCCTCGTGGAGGGGGAGGGGACTTTGTGAAAGAGTGCTTGGTGGCTGCTGCAGCGTTGTTAGCACCAGACAAAGCGAAATTGTTTCCGAGGGTTCCTGTGTATCACAGAACGATCTCACATAAGACGACTGATTTAGCACGACATTGAAGAAGCACTTAAGGCTTGTAGTGACAGAACAGAGCATGGACAGAACACATACTGCCCAACTGGTTGGTTTTGTTTAGTGCACTAGTAGAATCATTCGATGTGGAACAACAACTAATGCCACTCTAAGGCAGGCATGGCACTTACAAGAGGCACATTGGAAACACTTGCCTTATTCATGGGAAAACAAGCTGACTACAGCTGGAGCTCCAGCCATGACTGGCTCCCCAAAAGGGTGGATTCTATTTGTCAAGAAAGAATTGTTTTAGCAAGTCCATAAACATTTGGTTTGGGGGGGGTGTTTTCTTGTAATATTGGCTAGCAGCTCAGTGTCCCGTTCAGGTTGAACCTGTAAATAGTGCGGTCAGGACATGGTCATAAATTGTCTAGCAAGTTTGGTTCCGACCTGGATTAGGAGGCTGAAGTAAATCGGGCTGGGCCTGAACGTGAGCACTGCACACCATGAGAGGGTCCCTTTCTCTGTTTGTACGAAAAGGCGATGAGAAAGACGCATTCTTAGCAAGTACACATCCCCGTATCTTCTCTAGACAAACAGGTTTGCCCACCAGGGGAACACACACAAAAACATCCACTATAGCACTGGCTTAGGATAGTTCAGAAAATGCTGGAGGACATTAAAATGTCCATTAGTAGAAAAGAAAAAAAATGAAATGAAAGCACCTCTTGAGCATGATGCTCATTTAAGAGCTATCTACAGCAACGGTTCTCAATCCGTGGGTCCCGACCCCTTTGGGAGTGGAACAACCCTTTCGTCGGGATCGCCTCATTCATAACAGTAGCAAAATAACAATTATGAAGGAGCAATGAAAATAATTTTATGGGGGGGGGGGGTTCACCACAACATGAGGAACTGCATTAAAGGGTGGCGGCGTATGGCAGGTTGAGAACCACTGACCTAACGGGATCACCTTGACAAGCGCGACTAAAGAGATTAGATAGGAACCCTGGAAGGCAGTGAGTGTGTGCTACCGGGGCATGGCCAGCTCAGAAAAGGAAGGCAATCGGGAAAGGAGGGCATTAAGAGGTCCTGGGTAGAGTTGGGGGGAAAGGTGGGGGAAAGTCCGCAATCATAAAAGAGATCAGACTTCTAGTCAAACAGACTGGTGGAACACCCAAGACTGGTCTTCAGTCACCCTTCCAGATCTGCAACTGAACTCCCCCACATATTAGAATAGTCAGCCCTTTAAGGTTTGGTAAAAGGCAGCCTTCGCCCAAGCACAAAGTACAGAGGGTGAGGAAAGGAGGAGGGATGGAAAGAGGAGCCACAGGAGGAAATGGGCTGAGTGATGATTCATCGAGGGGATTTGAAACGACGTGTGTGTGAACCACTGAATGTAAAGGAGGGTGCCCTAGCAAACCTTCGCCTAGTTCACAACGAACAGCTGCAAACAAGACAAGGCAGGAGGGAGCAGGAAGGGAAAACGACAGAAGGGAACGGAGGGGAACGGTTGCACAACTCAAAGAATGGAGTCAGTGCCACTAAATTACACATGGAGAAACTGATCAATGATTTACTGTGTATATTCTCGTGTGTGTGTGTGTGTGTGCGTGTGTGTGTGTTTGGTGGGCATCACTGGTGTATATTCTCAATAATGATAAAATAAATAAAATCTGGAAGGAAGAAAGAGCATGAGGCCTGTGAAGGGGGTCAGGAAGCAAAAAGCAGTACAGAAGAGTGCCAGGTCCTTTGTTCATAAAAATGATTGAGTTCTTTATCTGGAAAGAGGCCAAAGCATAAGAGAAATCTAGGCACCATTAATTAAATGAAGCTCCCTAAGTGACAAAGTTGGCTTGTAATTAACTACAAACCTAACAGGCAACCTGTCTGAACCCACTCAGTAACAAAACAAATGCCTGGTGCTCTCGCTTTACACTCAAGAAAACCCTACAGATGAAAAGGAAGATGGTGGGCCATGGGGGAGACAGGGGTCAGGGAAGTGTGTGTGTGTGTGTGTGTGTGTTGTGTTTTCACACTGTTCAATGCAGAGTTGATGATCTGAAAAGGAAACCCCTACATAATTTATAATACAAATGATTAGGAAGGAAGAGAAGGAAAGAAACCCCTATGGAGTGCAGTTCTACTAAGTCAAAATTTACTTGTCTGAAACAGATTAGATAGATGATGATGCTGATGATGCTGATGATGATGATGATGATGAGAGAGAGAGAGAGAGAGAGAGAGAGAGAGAGTCAGAGAGATAGATATAGATGGTGTCGGGTATCCCCTTGCATTTTACAAGTTAATTTCATACCACTTCATTTCTACCAAAGACCTACATCGTGTCTGTTTTCGCTCACTGAAAGCAATCTGAAGAAGGTCTGTTTCACTTGTCTGAAACAAGCAGGGAAAACGAGCCTATCCCTTGGCTTATTTTTATTATAGCATGCCACTAAAAAGACAGCCCATTCAATGCTTCTGGGCTCCTCCTCCAGGTTGCACTCAGGAACCCAGCATCAAGACGCCAGCACTTTGAGCTGTTTTGTCTGTGAACACGGAATGTTAGTTGTGCTAGTTTAGTTTTTGTGATAGGGGGTTGGTGGGTTATATTTAAGGGCTGGAATGCTCAAATCCCACCTGCCCACCCCCCTATATACATGTATGGAAATCACTCCTACACTTTACACCTTTCCAGCTTATGACAAGTTTCATAGGAATGCTCTGCTTTTGGGTAGTGGGGGAAACCTGTATTCTGGAACAATATGTCACAGTCCAAAGCACTAAAAAGAACTTTCTCATAAAGAAAGTTCTCCAAGACACATAGAATCGCATATACAATGGCAGCAGCATATTTTCTTAAACACACACACCACACACACACACATATACACACACCAAAAAATCAGCTCTAGACAATGTTCCCAACGTGGGCTCTATGAACCACCACCTCAGTATTACCTAGAAACATGCTAACTGTGCAAACGCTCAGGTACACTAGTAGATCTAGTGAACCAGAAACCCTACAGCCAGGGGTCCATAAAACTGAATTTCAACAAGCCCTCCCATGATGCCGACACAGGCTTACACTTGAGAACCACTGGTCTGAGAGGTATGCCCACAAGCAATTTAGAACAGATCTGGCAGGGCTTTTACCAACGCATACCCCTGAAGAATGATCTCTACATTCTTTGAGAGGAAAAAAGTCTTGTTAGCATCTCATTCCCATACCATGCAATTCACCTTTTAATCCACTCAGAGGAGCGGTGTCATCCCCACCACAGACGCGTGTAGAACATTGTCTTCACTTTCATACTCCTTGTTATCCACTTCCCCTTCCTCTACAACCTCCCCTGTCATAACCTAGGAAACTAGTCATCTAGTTACTTTTCTCTGGACTTGCCTCTCCTGGAATTCATGTAAGGCAATCAAACATAAAACTACCAGCAATAACAAAGTGAAACACAGAAATGCCTCAATCTAAGAGAACGCAGAAAATAATACAAACTAGAACAAATTAGGAGTGCGTGAAAAGAAAAAGCAAATGCTCAGATGGTAAGTTTTATCCTGTGTCTGCATTAATTCCCTTTCAGATGCACTCTGTTTGCAGACAGGGCTTCTCACCTCCTTGGTTAATGGTCTGAGGGAAGTCAATGAAAACTTACTCCCCACGCAGTTTCTGCAAATGATATTCGGGCTCCCACTGTCTCCCATAGCCTTCTGTACAATGTCTTTACATCCTTTTGTCTCTTACCCTCCCTTTTCTTTCTTTTCCTTCCTTCATCTCTTCCTTCATTATGAGACATGTGTTTTCCTTTTGAAACGAGGGTATATTCATAGATCATAACAAGTTAACAATAACTTTCTAATATGATCGAACAATTAAATTATATGATGTGTGGATTGTGTGCCAATGAACCTATTTTTAAAAATAACTTTCTGGGCTGAGCCCCAGTGGCTTAGTGCTTGCGTGCAGGACTGCAACCCACTGGGTTGGCAGTTCAAATTCAGCAGCAGCTCTCCAAGAGCAAGGCTGGGCCTCCTACTCCCACCAGTGCCCCCCCCCCAAAAAAAACTTTCTGGAGTACTAGGGTGCTAGGAAAGAGATTAAGGTAATGGTTAACCCTGCAAATATGGTGGTGATAAAACTGATGGAATGGAAGCACCTAATAAGTAATGAGGTGCTGGCGGTCACATACACCCCAAACAGGAAAAACAAGTTCAGTGGGAACTGTACTTCAAAACTCTCAACAGACTTCCACTGGTTGAACTGCTGTTGCCTTTGGAGAGAGTCCAAGACAAATGGCCAACTTTAGCAAAAGAACTGCTACTAAAGGGGTCAAAAAAGACAAAGAGAATATTGTTGGAAAATGCTAGACTTTTGTAAGGTCTTTTGTTGAATTGTTTTCTTGATTGTTGAACACTAGACCGTGTCTTGGCCACCCCATTCTCAGCCCCCACCATCCTTCTTATATTTGTGAGTGTGATCTGATCAACAGAGTAAAGCACAATGATCACAGAAATGGGGTTTTTCTTCTTGTCAAGATTGGTCTATTGAATTGTGTGATATGTGGGTAAAATGCCAATAAAACTGCTAAAAAATCACTTACTAAGGTGAGTGGATTAGCAACACGAGATAAGTGGATTAGATAGGAGATGGGTGAAGAGTTCAAATCAGATACTGGCGGTGAGCAGCGATTTGGAGATCACAAACGATGATATTGTGGTTTTAGAGAGAAAATAGTAACTTATTTTATTATAGGAAGAACAAATGCAGTTCTGAGTAATAACGAATGTTGCATTTTTTTAAATGGGGTTTTCCCTTTTAACTCATTTTCATGTTGCTTGAGTTTTTAATATGTCTGCTTTCTTTTCAATTGCGGTTTTCTGCTTTGTTTATCATTGAGTGGGGGGGGGCTGCTTATGTTTTATGTGGTTTTTCTGTATATGAAATCCAGGATAGGAGGAGCTATACAGACAGGAACTGGATTAAAAATTACCTAAGGGTGAGTCAGGAGACGTTGGAGCTAACAGCAGTGGGAAAGAGAAGAAAATGCTCTGAAATTTACTGTGGTAGAAACTGTACAACTCTCCTTAATATGAATGGATGACTGAACTGCATGATATGTGAATTACATGTCAATAAAACCACTTTTTAAGAAACAAAGAAAGGAAGTTTTGATTTATAAGTAAAAAATAGTGAAGACATCAAGCCTCTGTCCCACTTTCACAGTAAGGGGCCTTGGAAACACACTCCATACACATATATACACATAGCTACACACGTCCTGTTTATTTCTCAGTAACATTATAGTCGTATGTGGGATCTGTCATTGTTATCAATAATTATTGACATAAAAAGTGTCCCAAGCCTAGTCAGAAACCCACCTTAGAATAAATTTTCAGAAAGCTTTACATCGACACCTAGGTTCATTGTTGATGTGTGAGGCGCTGTCATATCAATCCTGACTCCAGGCAAGTTCACCTCCAACAGAATGAGAGGAGATCCAGGGCTGGCCATCTTCCTGATCTTCGAGGTCCTCAGGCTCAAGGCTCTGCCTATGGCTGAACTGACGAATCTGTGGAAGCGGATCACCAGGCCTGCCTTCCGAGTCTGTGAGTCTGGAAGCTCATCTGAGCCTGTCTACATGGTCACCCTGCTGGTATATGAAATACTGCTGACATAACTTCCAGCACCATAGCACCCCACATTGACAAAGAGGAATAACTCTACTTACTTTTTCTCTTGAAAGCCGGCAAGAAGAGGTAAGTTATGAAACTAAATCAAGGTCCAAACTGGAGTCTAAAGAGTTCTGGGTCTTACGTCTACTCTTCTAAGATCTCCCTCTAAGAAATCAATTCGAGGAGGGCAACGCTAAGAAGTAGACAGGAGACAAACGCAAACTCCCTGCCAGTGCTGAGTCAATCCTGACTGCCAGTAGTCCGACGGGACGGACGAGCTGCTTCCACGGGTTTCCAAAACTGTAACTCTTGTTGCAAGAGCTACAATAGCAGTATCAAGCCTTGTCTTTCTTCCGGGTAGGAACCTTCTAACTCACTGCCACTGAGTGGTTTCTGAACCCTGTAATAACAGGGTAGAACTGTCTCTGTGAGTCTCCAAGACTGTAACTCATTTCAGGAGTAGAAAGCCTTGTCTTTCTCCTGAGAAACGGCTGGTGTTGAACTGTCAACCTTGGGGTTAGGAGCCCAATGCAGAACCACTACACCACCAGGGCTCCTTTGATAAGAACAGTAAATTTGTTGTAACTCAGAAAAAGAGGGTAGGAATAGCTACACGACTCTAAAAATGCAGTCACGCTATTGCTAAATAGTACATGTAGAAATTGGTGAACTAGTGTTAACTTTTGCTTAGTATATATGCGCAAAAACAACAAAGTAAATAAAATGATAAACAAAAAATCCCTGAACTCATTGTCATCGAGTCATTCTGACTCAGGGCTAATCTGCAGGACAAGGCAGAACTGTCTGCTCTATTGGTTTCGGAAACTAGAAGCCTTTCCAGGAGGAGAAAGCCTGATCATTCTCTCTCCAAAGCTGTAAATCTGTACAGTAAACCAAAAAGATAGACTCACTGTCCTTGAATGGATTCCTACTGACAGTAGTCCTTTAAGACAGAAGGGAACAGTCCCGTGAGTTGATGGAGTAGAAAGCCTCGTCTTTATCCAGAGGAGCAGCTGGTATTCCCAAACTGTTGCCTTGTGTTTACCAACCCAAAGCATAATCACTGTGATAGCAGGTCACATCTCTCTCGCAGGGAGGGGCTGCTGGTTTTGACCTGCTGGCCTTCAGGTTAGCAGCCCAACAATTAACCCACTATGTCAAATCTCTTGCTACAAGCATGTGCACACAGGCACACACACACACACACACACACACACACAGACTTCTTCTATAATTGTAGAGAGAACAGAATTATGGATTTTCATTTTGAAAAAAGATGTATTTATTTTAATGATATGAGCACTTGCTTGATTTGATGTCAAGAGTTCAGGATGTCCCCTGGGACATGTACCATACAGCCGTCCTAAAGGCTGGCATCTAAAGCCGCCTGGATGCTCTTTACCTGTGCAATATAAAGATGGAGCGAGAAAGAGTTTTCTTCCGTGCCATGAGTGCTCTTCACATTTCCCTGGGGAAAAGGAGCTGGACAAAAGCACATTCTCACTCTTCGCTTTGGGGAACATGAGCTACTCCAGTTTCAAGCTTTATTCCCTTAGACACTGCCAGGTCATCACAACCCGCTTGTCCTTTGACACAGGAAAACCTCATGCTTAAAGCTATTACAGGACGACAAAGAGGCGGCTTGTGTGCCATTCCACTTTCTGGGCTGTGCTTCTCCATTGCAGAGCGGGGAAAATCACTTCTTTTTTTTAACCTGAAAGCAGGCACAGTGCTTCTTTCCCACACGCCTTATTTCAACCTTCGCCCACCCCCGACAGGGTCAACTTTTTAGCTATTTCTATCTAGGCAGCTTTGTTCTGTAGTCAGAAAAGAGGAGGCAAAAAGTGTTGCTATTATGACTTCATTTAATCTAAGTAGCCAACTATCACCCAACAACAACAGAAAGCTTTCCTTCCCAGGAGAAGGAGCAAGAATAGTCATGAAAGAAAACACTTTTCCTCTAAAGCAGGGGTTCTCAACCTTCCTAACACCACGACCCTTTCAGACAGTTCCTTATGTGGTGGCGACTCCCTCCACCACCCCCACCATAACATTATTTTTGTTGCTAATTTATAACTGTAATTTTGCTACTGATATGAATCAGGCTATACCTCCAAAAGAGAGAACCACTGCCATAGGCTATTTATTGTATGATCTCACGATTAGAAATGTCCAGAAGAGAGGAGTCCCTGGGTAGGAAGTATAGACACGAAACATATCCATTTAAAGGCACCTCAACAACCTGTGAAGCCCAGCGACTCTGACATACCAAGAGTCTCGATGAATTAGAATACACTCAAGGGCAACCAGTTTGGTTTTCACACAGGGCAGGAAATGGGCTCATGGTCGCCAGAAGTGAGGTGTGACGTGACTGCGATGGTCTACGTTTCTTTTGGGAGTGCTGTGGATGTTCCAAGATAAGATAGCTTCATATCGATGAGCCACAATGGGGAAGGGCTGTGATCTTCAGGGCCAGCACTTCGAAACCGCCAGCAGCACCATGGGAGAAAGACTGGGCTTTCTACATTGTAGTCAGTTACAGTCTGGAAAACCCACAGAGGGGTCGCTATGAGCCGGCACCGACCCAATATTAGCAAGACCGTCCTCAAACTACAGCCAATCAGCCACATGCAGCCCACCAAGGACACTCATCCGGCCACCAGGTGTTTTCGCCGCCCCGGCTGTCCTGCTTAGCAGCTGACTCATCCCAGACCCACAGTGAATTTG